>JAVSCE010000284.1:0-56657 GCA_032199065.1 Smutsia gigantea | reverse complement strand
GAGAAATGGAAGAACAATAATGACATTTATTGAATAATTTCCCTGTGCCAGAAATATTATCGAGTCATTTCATTGAATTTCTCACAATACTAATTATTACCCACTCACAGCAGCTAAGACAATAAACTCAATAAATACTTACTGTATGATTGAACGGACAACATAGTTCTTAATATTGCCATTTTACAATTTAAGAAACTGGTGCTCAGGTAAGTTAAATATATTGCCCAAGGTTACACCGGTGGTAAATTTCTTCTTCCCTTCTGTCCCTTCTGTTTTTGTACTTTCAGTTCTAAAATTTTTTTCAAAAGTTACACATACTTGGCATTAAAAACCTAAACATTACAAATGTATAGAGTTAAAGTGAAAGTCTTTCTCCTCCTCCCTGCTCCACTCCAGAGATACCCAGAGATAACTACTATCAGTAATCTGGTATATCCATGTCTTCTTCATTGTATCCAGCAAATCTTACAACTGGTGTCATGGCTCTAGGTTGTACCTCATAACTCCTAGATTCAAATAATTGGGCTATGTCTTTATCTTCAGGTCCAAACTCCCATCCTGTAGCCAAAATTCTGCAGCTGACTTTTTATTATTGTATCCTCATGGTTTTGTTTCTGCCACAGTCAGCAAGAATATATTGGTGGTGTTTATAATAAAGATATTACTCTAGCTGAGTTTACCAAAATTAAATCTTTTCTATTTAAGTTGCCAGTGTACCCTTGGGGGCTGAGAGAGACATTTAAAATGTACAATACAGCAGCTGTTTGATGACTGTTTTAACAATTGAAAGGGTAAGCATAGAAGCAGTATGCACTAAAACTGATAAATGGATTGTAAAGAAAAGCAGTACACAAAGAACCGTAACTGCTTGTCTCTCCTCTCTGATTTGATGTGCTCGCTGGTGAAGGAGCCTCGTCTTTCTGGAGGCAATCTGTGTTCTCACACAGAAAGGTAAAACTATCTTAATAGATCTTTAGTTTATCATCACATTTCTTCTTTCATTGTGTCTTGCTGTAGTTTATCTTTAATGAGGGATCTTTAGCAATTCCATTTCCAGCAAATTGTTCCCAACATCTTCTTTATTTAGCCTGTTTAACTGTTTCTTCAGTCAGTCAATTCTAAGGACCAGCTATCAAGACTTTCTTACTACAATATAATTCCTTCCTTATCCTTACTCCTTTATACCTACTGACTTCTCTCCTTTAGCTCCCCAACCCTGCTACAAATAATCTCCAGTCTCTTTAGCTCTCCTGATGAATTTTTCATTTTTTTATTTAAGATATCTGCTTATTAACTCAAATAATCTCTCATTTCTTTGATCTTTTGCTTAGTCTGCAAAGCTCATTCTCAACCAAGAAAGAAGCTTCTTGTTATTCTATTGTGATTTCTGAGGAAAGTCACAAAACCGTGATGACCAAGTTCACAATAATTTGGACTACTGAACTTCAGCTGGATTTCACACTTCGCTTGCTAGTTCTTTTGTCCTTTCTTGACTTTATCTGATCATTCCCTATGGTATATGCCATACAGGCTTTATATAGGCTCTAGTATTTCAGCTTGAATATAGTTACTACCTAAGTCCTTGGGTAAGATTGAGGCCATTCGATACGGCTCCCTGGCCTTTCCTGATTTCCTTCTAAGTAGATTTTTATTGCCAAACTCTTCTCTCCATTAATATCTAACCACCTAACATCCTGCCTTTATCCTGTAAGGGATACTTTTCAAGGCAGGTGCCTCTCGTTCCCATCCTTTCCACACTCGCCTGGCACCTTGCTGCATCAATGATCTCCTCTCTGCAATGTCACTCTCTCTTCTCTTCCCACGAATAAGATCAGCTTCTCCCAGCGTCATCTACAATCTTCCTTGAAATTGGATATCTTCTAAAACTGCCATTTCATTTTCCTCGCACACCCCTTTACTGTCAGTATTTTTAAATGAGTAGGCTGTACTTCCTATTTTCATTCCTTACTGCTTCTTTGTACTCCTTGAGAATTTGATTTCTATTTTCACAATTGTACTGAAATTCTTTTTTCCAAAGTTCTGACGATAGTTCCATATAATGACTTTTCCAGTGTCATATTCTTAGTCCTACTCTAAGGCATATGTACTTGAGGCTTAAGTACATATGTTGACTACCATATCCTTCTTAAAATTCTTTTCTCTCTGTAAGGAGGAACTTCTCTACTATGGACCTCCTCCTATATTTAGGTGTTCTCCTACATTACTTTCTGCTATTTATTGTAAACTTTTGCATAGAGAATTGAAAGCATATATCCATACAAAAATCTGTACTTGAATGTTCATGGGTATTTATTCACAATAGTCAAAACCTAGATTCAACCCAAGTGTCCTTCAGTAGGTGAATGGGTAAACAAATTGTGGTACATTCATCAAGCAGAAAACTAATCAGGAATACAGATGAACAAACTACTGATGTACACAACATGGATGATTTTCAAAAAAGTATTATGCTAAGTGAAAGAAGCCAGACACTGAAGTCTGCATATTGTATAGTTCAATTTATACAACATTCAAAAAAAAAAGGCAAAAACTACACTGACAGAAAACAAATTAGTGGGTGCCAGAGTTGGAGATGGAGAAGACGATGCTGACTACCAAGAGCCAAAAGGGAACACTCTGGGGTAATGAAAATATTCTATATAATAATTGTAGTGGTGGTGGTTACATAACTGGAAACACTTTACACTGACAGTTTAGAGTTTTATTTAATTATACCTCAACAAAGCTCACAAAAAGTTAAAATACAAGAATCTAGAACTAGTGAAATGACTTTTAAAACCTCATATATTCCTAAAAGAAATCAGTTGGTTTTTTTAATGGTCATTCTCTTATTCAAAGTTTTCTGTTATTTGCCCAAATAGGTAGTAAACTTATTTTTTGATCTGCCAGTGAATCTAGTAGTATTAATTACACAGAATATGTCCTGCAAGTATTTGATTTGCTGATGGAATTGTTGAGAAGTGATATAGTGTAATATTTAAAATGCTTTTTGTTAGAGATACCTAAGTTCAAATTATTGCTTTGCTACTTGCTGTGTGAGTTTGGGTAAATTTATTGCTGTATGTATGCTTCTGTTTCTTTTTATGTAAAAGGGGGGAAAGACTAGTACCTATTTTATATGTTTATTGTAAGAATTGAAAGTCATAATGCTTGTAAGTAGTTGACAGAAAATAATAAATGCAAAAACATCAGAAACAATAAAATGTATATTTTATATAATCCTTTTAGGAGAACTTATTCAGTATTTAATTTTTGCATCCATAGTGGATTTATTCCTCAATAAAAATATAATCACTATCCACAATCAGGACCCTCTAGTTCTCTAGATGACCTTTGATGCTAGAAACAATTGCTAATATATTTTCTTTCTATCATATCCTACCAAACCCAGTTACCTATTTTTCTTCCTTCACTTCTTTCATGCCTTTGCTTTTATCCTCCATGATACTTAGTGTTACTTTTTAGATATAGGATTTTAATACATGTCCTCAAGAAGCCATATATTTTATTTCCATTATTTTGTTTGCAATTGAAGTGTATTGGTTGATGACTTGTTTAATAAATAGGTTAGATTTTCAGGTAATTATTCTTTAAAGATGATAAGTAACTCATAAAAATAGCTCTGTAGACCATTAAACACTGACAAGTATTATCAATAAATTTTAAAGTGATAGACTAAAATTTAAATAAGTCATAGACTTTCTAAACTATAAGGCATAGACAAGTGGCTATTCACTACAAGCCCCTTATTACCCGTTGAAGAAACTGAGGACAAAGACACTAAATGGTTTGCCTCAGGACATGGAGCTAATTAGTTACAGCACCCCTTACTTAATCCAGTGGCTTTCCATCAACACCAGCCTCCATCTGTAATAATATTTACTAATGTAAAAATGTAAATGAATACATTTTTTCAACTCACACTGAATCTCTTAGTCAAGAGGCAGATGTAATACAATTTCCCTAATGATGCCATAACTCCTGTGCTCTCACTTTTCTCATTGATCCCTATCAAAGTACCCCCCCCCCGTTCTTACATTAGGACACTTTTCATCTGTCAAGACACCTAAGAGTATTTCAGTTCATACCTGGTTTAAGACTCATTTCTGTTATTTGACCTATCTTTCAGCCTCCTACTGAAGCATTCTTCAGCGTTTCCATTTCCTTTGATTAGTTTAGATCAGGGATCAGCAAACTACAGCCTGTGGGTTAAATCTGGCTCACTGCCTATTTTTGTAAATAAAGTTTCCCTGGAACAGACCCATGCCCAATGGCAGAGTTGGATACTTGTGAATGAGACCATAAAACCCATGAAGCCTAAAATATTTATTCTCTGGCCTTTTAGGAAAAGAGTTTGTAGATCCTCTGGTAGAGATGATGATCAATTTTATGTGACGGTCATACACATTTTGGGGAAAGAATGTGTATTCTCTTTTCAGAATATTTTATTAGATATATACTTAATAATTCAAATGCATAAATTATATTTTTAAATTTTCTCTAGAATTATGTGTTTTTTCTACAGGCATACCTTGGAGATATTGTAGGTTTGGTTCCAGACAACTGCAACAAAATGAATGTTGCTATAGAGTGAGTCAAATGAATTTATTTTGGTTTCCCAGTGCTTTATATGTTTACACAATACTGTAGTCTATTAAGTGTGCAATAACAGTATGTCTATGAACAATGTACACACCTTAATCAGAAAATACTTTATTGTTAAAAAATGATAACCATCCTCTAAGCTTTCAGTGAGTCATAATCTTTTTGCTGGCAGAGGGTCTTGCTTTCATGTTGATGACTGCTAACTGATCAGGGTTGTAGTGCTGAAGGTTGGGGTGGCTGTGGCAATTTCTTATTTTAAGACAACAGTGAAGTTTGCCACATCGATTGATGTGTCCTTTCATGAATGATTTCTCTGTAGCACGCAATGCTGTTTGATATTTTACCCACAGTAGAACTTCTTTCAAAATTGGACTCAATCCTCTCAAACTCTGCAGCTGCTTTATCAACTCAGTTTATGTAATATTCTATATCTTTCATTGTCATTTCAACAATCTTCACAGCATCTTCATCAGGAATGGATTCCATCTCAAGAAACCACTTTATTTTTGCTCATCTATATGAAACAACTCCTTATCTGTTCAACGGTTATCATGAGATTGCAGCAATTCAGTTACATCTTCATGTTCCACTCCTTATTCTAGTTCTCTTGCTATTTCTACCACATCCTCAGTTGCTTCCTCCACTGGAGTCTTGAACCCCTCAAAGTCATTCATCAGGGTTGGAATTAATTTCTTCCAAATGCCTGTTGATATTTTGACCTTTTCCCATAAATCACAAATGTTCTTAATGTCATCTAGAATGGTGAACCCTTTCCAGAAGGTTTTCTATTTATTTTGCCCAGATCCATCAGAAGAATCACTATCTATAGAAGCTAAGGCCTTACAAGATGTATTTCTTAAATAATAAGATTTTAAAGTTGAAATGACTCCTTGATCCATGCACTGCAGAATGGATGTTGTATTAGCAGGCATGGAAACAACATTAATCTCATCCATCTCCATTAGAGTTCTTGGTTGACCAGGTGCATTGTCAATGAGCAGTCCTATTTTGAAAGGTTTTTTTTTCTGAGTAGTAGATCTCAACATTTTAAGCATGAGGCTTAAAATATTCAGTCAACCATGTTGTAAAAACATGTTTTATCATCCAGGCATTGTTGTTCCATTTATAGAGCACAGGCAGAGTAGATTTAGCATAATTCTTAAGGGCCCTAGGATTTTTGGAATGGTAAATGAGCATTGGCTTCAATTTAAAGTTACCAGCTGCATTAGCCCCTAGCAAGAGAGCCAGTCTCTCCTTTGAAGCTTTGAAAGGCATTGACTTCTCTTCTCTAGCTATCAAAGTCCTAGATGGCAACTTCTCCAATAGGAGGCTGTTGTTTAATCTTCATTGAAAAATCTGTTGTTCAGTGCAGCCACCTTCATCAGTGATCTTAGCTAGATCTGGATAACTTGCTGCAGCTTCTACATCAGCACTTCCTGCCTCACCTTGCACTTTGATATTGTGGAGACGGCTTCTTTTTCTAAACCTCATGAACCAAGCTCTGTTACCTTCTAACTTTTCTCCTGCAGCTTCCTCCCTGTTCTCAGCCTTCAGAGAACTGAAGGGAGTTAGGGCCTTCCTCTGGATTAAGCTTCAATTTACGGAAATGTTGTGGCTGGTTTGATCCTCTATCCAGGCCACTGAAATTTTCTCCATATCAGCTGTAAGGCTGTTTTGCTTTTGCTTTCTTATTACTTGCATGTTCACTGGAGTAGCACATTTAATTTCCTTCAAGAACGTTTTCTTTGTATTCACAGCTTGGCTAACTTGTGCAAGAGGCTCAGCTTTCATTCTGTCTCAGCTTCCGACATGCCTTCCTCACTAAGCTTAATCATTTCTAGCTTTTGATTTAAAGTGAGAGACATGCAACTCTTCCTTTCACTTGAACACTTAGAGGCCATTGTAGGGTGATTAATTGGCCTAATTTCAATATTGTTCTGTCTCAGAGCATAGGGAGACCTGAGAAGAGGGAGAGAGACTGGGAAATAGTTCAATGGAACAGTCAGAACACATACCACATTTACAGATTAAGTTCACCATCTTTTATGGACACGGTTCATGATGCCCTCAAAAGTTGCAATAGTAACACCAAGATCACTGATCACAGATCATCATAACAAATACAATAATACTTAAAAAGTTTGAAATATTGCAAGTTACCAAAATGGGACACACAGATATGAACTGAGCAAATGCTGTTGGAAATATGTTGCCAACGGACTTCCTTGAAGCATGGGTGCCACAAACTTTCAAATTGTAAAAATTGCAGTATCTGTAAAGCACAGTAAAATGAGGTATACCTATACTTTCCTCTATCAAAGGTTGAGTGATATTATCAATCTTTTACTGCCATTATGTTTCTCTCAATTTCTTCTTGAATTTATAACAGATTTTGCACATATATAATGGTTCATTACTGTTATATCCTTATTGTAACTTATACATTTTTAAATAAAAAAATTATCCTGTGTATTAAGTATGCTTCTTTTCATTGAATTCTACTTTGGTATTAACATCAGTTCTTCTGATTTGTTTTATTTTTTATCTACATAATTTGATGTTTGTATAACTTTGAGAAGGAGACATATGAGGTGATAGTCAAGTATATCTAATATGTGTAATTCCCCTATATTTGCCTTTTCTTCAACCAAAAGAGATTGCCTGGGACTTGCAGTTCTGGACAGGACACAGTAAGCCCTTTATTGCCTATTTCCTCCTATTAATTACAACTAAAAACTGTGGATACAACACAGAATTGTAACTAGTCGAAGACTGAAAAGTAAATGATAGGAGGTATTGAGGAGAGAAAAACTTGAAGAATGACCAGTAAAGTGATCACTTCACTGTTTTTTCTGTTTTGTTTTGTTTGGCTTTGGCTCAAGGGTGGCAAGTGTCCCAGAACTGTGCAGTGGGTGTGACTAGCAAAACCTTTTTGAATGACCCCCTCTTTTTAGTGAGAGGACTGAGAAAATGGTCTAGAATGTAAGGGAAATCCTTGTATTTTCTCTTTTCTCTTCAGGCTTGCCTGAGATAATCACTAGTTACAAAGTTGCAGTGCTATAATGATGTGGCATTACCTAAAATCTTGAGGCAAAACCAATCCTCCTTTTTCTTTCTAGAGGAACCAAGGAAGGAGGCCTTGGTGGGCCAAAGTATATGTGGGGAATTCCAATTACCTTTTCTCTCTCTTGTTCTTTCTTCACTCTAATTTTGGCCCAGGTTGCATGGAACTCCACAACAGCACATATGTCTAAAACTATGAGAGAAGCACCTGTATTCTGGGCAGAGGAACTGGCAAAAGAGACCTCTTGGAGCCAGAGACTGTGGGGAAGTCCCAGATAGTAAAGGATTGAAAAAGGGGGTTCCCTAATTCTGCTTTAAACTCATGCAAGTTCTTTTTTCTTCATTTCCTCCTCAGCTGTCCATATTGATGTGTATCCTGTATCTGCCTGCTCACCCTCAGACTGAAACAAGTTGCTGGGTCTTTGACTCAGTAGAGGCCCCTGGCTCTGTGATTTATAGCTTAAGAGTATACATACTTGCATTGTTTACACATACAGTCCTCATTTTTGTGATTAGTGTCTCTGTCACTATCCATACCCCGAACACCTTCAGAGCAGAGCTTTGGAATACAGAGGTATGGAAAAAGGCAATGAGTTTTGAATGCAGACTGCTGAGAAGATAATTCCAAGTCTTGAAACTACTGGCTACAAATTTCTCGATCTGTTAAGTGGTAAAAATAACAGTACCTTCCTTATATGTAATCTCATATGTTGCATGAGATAATCCAGAGTTTGGACACAGGTATGTCTGTTTTCAGAGGTCAAACTCCTTATCACACCATGCTGCCTCTCATAAAGTGCCAAATGCATTTTCCAATGGAAGCAATGCTGTAAAAAAATGACTAAATCCCCTGATTAACCCATAAATGTAATCTGGTCAATCCCACTCAAAACTCCAACAAAGAAAGGCATTGGCCAAAATTCCTTAAGGTTGGAGACTGGGATAAAATGTGATACACTACAAAGTATCATCTTCAAACAATTTTCAAGTTTAGTGTGTTAGTGCCCAAGAGCTTTGATCCATATAGAAATTATATTCCACTCAGAGTCCATGTTCATGGGACCATAATCAAATACATAGAAACAGAAGACTCCCTGGAAACTCAAATTTCAGAATTGTGCAATGCATTGTTATATACATGGAAAGACTATGTATATGGCTATCACAGACTGCTTTAACTATTTTATTCCTGAGTAATACTAGGTCATTTCACAAGTAGACAGGCAATACAAAGATTGTCTGACTGACAAACTACAGTATGTGGAGGTGGGGAGTTATGATCCTTTTCTTGAGGGCACACTCTTTGATTTGACAGCAAGGTACAGGCAAGCTGCTCATTTAAAATGGGCATGGTCAATTTTTCCAGTGAATCTCTTGTTATTCTTAATGCAGGTTTTCACAAGCTGGAATAGTAGTCTTCTCCAGGAAGATGTTTATTTAGTCATTTATTTGTTTACTTATTTATTAATTTTTTTATTGAAGTACAGTTGATGTATACTTGACAACACAGTGATTCAGCAGTTATATATGTTATTAAATTCTCACCCCAACTAGTGGTAGTTACTATCTGTCAACAGAGAAAGATATTACAGAACTATTGACTATATTCTCTATGCTGTACTTTCATCCCTGTGACTCATTTATATCATGGTTGAGACTTTGTGCCTCTTTATCCTTTTCACTTATTTCACCCACTCACCACAACCCCAGCCCTATGGGAACCACCAGTCACTTCTCAGTGTTTGTGAGTCTACTGCTAATTTGTTCACTTTGCTTTGTTTTGTTTTTAGATTCCACATATAAGTGAAACCATATGGTACTTGTCTTTCTCTACCTGGCTCATTTCACTTAGCATAATATCCTCTGTGTCCATCCATATTGTCATAAACAGCAGGATTTCTTTCTTTTTTATGGCTAAATAATATTCCATTGTGTATATGTACCACATTTTCTTTATCCATTCATCTGTTGATAGACACTTTGGTTGCTTCCATATCTTGGCTATTGCAAATGATATAGCAATAAACATAGGGGTGCACATATCTTTTCAAATCAGAGATTTTTTTCTTTGGGTAAATTGGTAGCAGTGGAGTTACTGGGTCCTATGGTATTTCTGTTCTTAGTTTTTTGAGGAACCTCCTTACTGCTTTCCACAGTGGCTGAACCAATTTACATTCCCACCAACAGAGTGGCCAGGCTCTCTTTTCTCCACATCCTCACCAACACTTGTTACATCTTGTCTTTTGGATAATAGCCATTCTGACTGGTGTAAGGTGATATCTTATTGTGGTTTTGATTTGTATTTCCCTGATGATTAGTGATGTGGAGCAGCTTTTCATGTGCGTCTTGGCCATCTGTATTACTTCTTCAGAAAAATGTCTGTTCAGGTCCTCTGTTTTTCAACCAGTTATTTGGTTTTTTGGTGTTGAGTTATATGAGTTCTTTATGTATTTGGATATTAACCCCTTATCAGATAAATAATTTACGAATATATTCTCCCATGCTATAAGTTGCCTTTTTGTTTTGTTGATGGTGTCCTTTGC
Source organism: Smutsia gigantea (assembly GCA_032199065.1). Classification (NCBI taxonomy): domain Eukaryota; kingdom Metazoa; phylum Chordata; class Mammalia; order Pholidota; family Manidae; genus Smutsia; species Smutsia gigantea. The sequence continues at coordinate 46,422 of JAVSCE010000284.1, read as the reverse complement.
TGTACAGAAGCTTTTTAGTTTGATGAAGTCCCACTTGGTTTTTTTTGGCTTTCGTTTCCTTTGCCTGGGGCGACATGTCCAGAAGAAATCGCTCATGCTTATGCCCAAGAGATTTTTGCCTATGTTTTCTTCTATGAGTTTTATGGTTTCATGTCTTATATTTAGGTCTTTAATACATTCTGAGTGGATGATGTTTAGTGGGTGATCCATTAAAAAAAGGATTTCTGTGGAAAAATAATTACATTAAATAATGTAAAATTTAAAACAGATTACTATAAGACATTTCAGAACATTTTGAATTATGAATAAATATTCATTGGAAATCTTCAAGCTGGTGATAGAATAAGCAGTACTTCCCAAACTTATTTGATTATGTAGCATGTTTTTAAGGTATACCTATTACCATCTCTCAGATCTACTAATCTTTAAAACATGAATGTCTTAACATTTACAGACCTGTGAAGGCAGTATATACCCAATCTTCAAGCTTTGCTATGGAATGTGTAGGGGTAGGGACCAGTACAAGGCAAGGAAAATTAATTGGGCAGATGGATAAATCATGTTGGTAAAAGCAAGTAGAAACTTGTTAGGCAGATCCTGTACCACCTTCTCATCGACAAAATATTGCAAACCCCCTCTTATTGTGAGTTACTAGGAAAATATCCAAAGCTGGCAACCCTGATCTGTTGCTTTTTCATTGTGTCACATATTTTTTCTTAGGCCAGCTTCTCTAGTATCTGTCATCACACCCCTTCAGTTTAACTTATTGTCTTGCCAATGGGTTTCAGCCCGCAGACAAGTTCACTATGGATTCAACGAGACTGAAAAATGACAATGGAACATTCTTGGGGTGAAGTGCTTTATACCCAACTTTATTCCCATGGTGGCAGGTCAATCACTAGAATCCTGTCCACTCAGAGCGAGTCTGCATGCAGCAAGCCAGTCTCTGCCTCTGGTCCTCTCTGCCTCTGTAGCCATCTCAGTCTCTGTCCTCGGCTCTGCCACCACTCCAGTCACTGCTCTCCTGCAGCCATGCCGCCATGTCACCCAGAGCACTGGGTGGAGCTGTTTATATAGAGTCAATAGCAACGTATTGCCCACATGTGTGTAGTGAGCTTGCCACCGACCAGGGCCAAGTGAAAATCCTGGCCACAGGAACCTTCACTTTATCCACACTTATCAACCAGGTTTTATTGAGCAACTGTTACATACATTTCACTGAAGTAGGTGTTAAAAAGTTTGATATATATGTAACAAACACAGTTTCTGTTCTTGAGGATCAATTATCTCGTGTGAGACAAAACATATTACTCATGCAGTCTTCTCATTGTGGGCAATATAACCGTTAGAGGCATGCCAGGCTCATTCTTCTCCTCCCCATTCAAATACATTCCATGCCAGTTTTGCTCTCAGTCCTTTAGCTTGTGCTATTCTCTCGCTTTGGAATGACCTCTGACAAATCAAAAACTCTAGAGACCAAGAGATCTCTGAAATAAAAGGGTTCATTGATCCTTTACAGATGTTAGCCAGAAAAGGACTGAGTCTTGGGACAGGAAGTTTCTGCTTCATCAGCAGCAAGGCCAGTTCACAGAGGCAACATGCCTGCCAGATTCAAGAAATGGGACATTTACAAGGGGTCTTCAGGAAAGAAAGTTGTTTACATTTATATTTGCCATAGAAAAGGAAGGTGGGCGAATGCAAAGCTAGGAAAGCCTGGGGTTAGTCCAGAGAGAAGGCTCATGGGTTGGTTGTTGGGTGACATTAGGGACTGTTTATGCACAAGAAAGATGCAGTAGTTCTGGGGGCCTGCTAGATCATTGTTGAAATGACTTCATTCAGGAACGTGGAGTCTGGTTAGCTATGGGGGGAGGCTATTCACTAATTAACTTCCCTTGTCTCTCCCCCATTCTCCAGCACTTATGTTATTTAATTTTAGGACATTTCAGAATTTTTTCCTTATCACCCCTTGCTCCTTTCTACCTTTCAATTACTGGCCCCCCTTTAAGGTCCGGCTGAGGTTTCCATCTCTTCTCTGAAGCTTCCCTATTGCTTCCCTCTGATCTTCTGTTGTCCTGTGTTTTATACTGAGGTTTATTGTTTATGTGTATTTATCTTGTCTCCTCATACAGATTTCAAATTCTTTAACTAGAAAATGGTTTTTATGGGTATTGCTCCCAGCACCTAGCACAATCCTGGACACAGAGTAGGTTCATAATAAATATTTACTGATTGATGTATTAAAATGCTTCTTTATTTTCATAGTATCTTGTAGATGGGGTTGAGGTAATGACTGGGAGGGGCAACAACATTTTAAGCAAAGCAATAGATGGTTAAAAATGACTAAGCTGTAGTGACATGACCTTCATATTCTCATGTTTTACTCTGTTGACTCATTATGCTTCTGTCCAAAATAACACCATTTAAAATGGTATATTCGCACAGTTCAAATTTCTACAATTAGAACCTCAGAAAGGATGTACCTACTATCTTCCTCCACATTCAAAACTATTTCCATAGCATACTTTAAACATTCAGTATGTATCTTCCTTCTGATGCCTGCCAAAATATCATGTTAGCACAAAGAACAACTTTTTCCCGGAACTATCACAGAAATTGAAACTAAACTTCAGGAGAGGTCAAGACTAGAAAGACTACCCCATCACCATTTTATTATGCTAGTTCTCCACTTGAAATCAGCTCACCCTGTGATGTATAAAAGGGCATGCAAATATGAAATGAAGTAAAATGAAAAATTAGTGAACATTCAAAGTGGAGTTCATGCAAGCCAATTTTAAGCAGTAAGTAAAAGTAGACAATGCAGCTCATTTTACTTTGTAGAAGGATGTAGGACACATTATTTTTCACTACCAGCTGCTCTTGTAAACAACAGTTTAGTTCAATTAGTGTGACCCATTCAATAGGTCATTAAATCAGTATTACAAGCTAACTGAACTTATTAGCCAAAAAACTTTCTTCACAGCTTTTGAAAGTTGCTGCATTATGTAAATTCTTTTAGTTAAACCTTGATTGACCTGAGTCTAACTAACCTGAATCTTCAATTAACAGGATATTTTTTTAGATATCTTGTTCTTGAATTTTAAAAGAACTTGAATTTTGAGAGAACAAGACAAATGACAAGACAATTTCATAGCAAGTGTAGTATCAACGTCGTTGTCAATCATAGATGGTTCCAATGAGTAGGCCTATTCCTTGTATTTTGAGTAATACAGGGAAGCATCCCCCAAAGAGCAGCTTGTTGATGATGCCTGAACTTTTCCTTTTGTTATTTATCTTTGATTTAAGCAATGGTAAAATCCAAGTGTTCTTGATGAAAGAATTACATAATCTAGTAAGTGAAATACATCCTTGCTGATAGAGTTTATTAGATATTTCCCAACATGGAAGTTTGCTGAGAGGCTCATAATAGGCTAGTTCAGATGGGGTAGGGGTAGATCAAAGACCAAGTGCAGGACACTGACCAAGGAGGGCAGACCTCTAATGGCTACCACATGAGGGACCCTGGTTCTCCAGTGGGGAACGATGGGAAGCAGTATCTGTAGGGATAAGGCAATGAAGGGAAGGCTGGGAGATACCACAGCAAACTTGATTTACCTCATTTTTTCTTAGGTCAGCCTTATACTCACTCCCAGAATTTTAAAAGGGTCCTACCGCAGTGCTTTCTGTAATATCTTAAAATTTTTATTGTGCTAAATGTAAATGACTGTATTTCTCTATAATAATTCACAGTGATAGGCATCTGGAAAGTAAATTTTGAATTGACGTATTTTTCCCTGGTGAGCTCATGGAGAGAACATAGCCACCAAGCCAAGCCACACCTTTGCCTTTGATTCTGAAGGTTTCTTTAGATGTCAGCCTCCCTTCAAAGAGAATAAAAACACCAAATAACATCATAGTGAAGTCAGAGAGGCCATCCATTCCAGCCAGCTCCAGTTAACTTAGAAACAGTTTCTCCATCTACAGATCTATTATATTGGCTTTTCATTTTTATTGCAACAGTCTGAGCTTTGGTAGTGCCGTGTAGAGACTCCCTGGGGCATGGGAGTCGTGCATTTAACTAGAAAATACTTTGTTAGATTGGAGAAATTAACTATAATTTTAACACACTATATGCTAGATCCATCTTTTCATAGAATCTAAGTATTATTTTTCATTTGTTTAATGAGGTATGAATTCCAATGGAAAAGGTACAAGATGTATTTGTAGAATGAACTGTAATTATAGTCAGAAAATAGCTTTCAGGGGAAGATGAATTATATAGGACCTGCGTTGACTAACCCTGTGAGTTCATTCATTCATTCATTCATTCAACAGTTACTGAGCACCCATTATGTAAACTGGCGATTTGTCTATGCCCTTCCCTTTTGTTAGAGGTACCCAGTAGTAAAGGGCCTTGGATATTAAAGCATTTTAGAGTTTATTCTGAGGTCAGTGGATTTTAAGCATGGAAATGGCATCATGTGATTTACATATGAGAACAGATTTTTTTAATGCAGAAAAATAAAGAAATATTTTCAGATGGTAGACATGATAGGGTGCTGTGACTGACTGGATATCGAGGAAGGACAGAGTAAGAGAGAGGGCAGTCAGGGATGATGTCCAAATTTCTGGTTTGGAGAATTAAGTTCATGTTGGTAATAATAGCCCTTGTGCTGCCCTCTAAAGTGTCCATTACGTGCCAGGTACTCTGCTGGACACTGCTGTGGTGTAGAAAAAATTCTCTTTCAGTGGAAAACTATGTATTGTCCATAGCATACATTCAGGGTTACCTAATCCTGCTTAGATGGCAGCTGTTTTGCATCTGTAGATTGGAGATAACTGATAGCAATGCAAAATACTGCTTGCCTATACACAAGCAAATCAGTTTCTCTCAAGTGGAGGGACAAGTCTCCCCTGGAGAAACCAGTCCTGCCTCCCATTTGCACATTCATTTCAATATTCCTGATCTATAAATGTGTCTGTTCTTTGGATTCTCCTTTTAAGGTTGTAACACATTACCGGTTTCCTCATAACTGAGTCAAATAAAATCTTTAACCTGTATTTATTTCTATGTTTGTATGAGGATCAAGATTTTGCCATTTTGGGAAACATTTTCTTTTAACGGTGGTGAATTTGACAAACATGATCTTTGTCCTCGTGGAACTTACATCCTAGTGGGGCACACAGATAATAAACCAAACATGTAAGTACGGATGTATCGTGGAGTGTTTGTTACTAAGTGCTATGGAGGAAAATATAACAGGGAAATGGTATAGGGAGTGGGGTGGCTGGGATGAAGTAGAGGTGCAATTAGCTAGGAGGATCAGAGGAAGGCCCTAATGAGAAAGTTCTCTATACCTAACTTAAAACAACAGATCCTTGACTTTGGACTATATCAGGGGCATTCAGAGTTATGTGCCTGTATAAACCCTATTTAAAATCCTGTAAGTTTTCCTAGTCATATGTATGTCTCTTCATGGAGGAAGGGGGAGGGCTTGTTGCCCCACCCATCTTTTTGTTTTTCCCTTCCTTCTTCTCTTGCAGGGAAACATACTCCAACCTTATCCCCTCCTGTCTGATCAATATCTTATCTTCACTTAATGGGAACTGGTGGTTTACATTCAAGGAACCTCTTAGTAAGGATAGGCCAGTCAGTTCAGAGACAGCTTTCTGAAACAGCTTGGAGTTGGGAAATTTTCAGTTTATACCAGAAATTTTTCAAATAGGTTGGGATCTCTCCAAGAACAAACCAATCAATAGGAAAGTATTTGTTAAATTTCTTCTTCTTGTGAATGGCATTATACTTGGTGCTATAAGGCATACAAAAAGAGAAAAGTACTATGGAAATAAGTATTTAGCCTACATTTGACAGAAATTCAAGTTATTTGAAAACAGACAATTAGAAGGATTTTACTGCTATTTCTGTAGTTAGGAAGATATGTGCAGCTGTTCCTTCTATGCCTGTAGTTTGGAGACAGAAAGGAAAACATAATAGATAATTCTTTTTAAGTGCCCCTTTCCCAGAAAACTTCCAATTCCTTTTTGGCTCAGGTTGAGAACCACTGCTCTAAGTAGTGCTTATCTTTTCTTAAATTCAACTCCTAAATCCCGATTTCAGAGTTTCAACCTAAGGAAATTGTTTTGTATAACTGCTGAACTTACCATCTGGATATTAGGCACAGAATTAATTAAAAAGCCATCAATTCTACTTCCAGTGTGCTCACAAGAAAATGATGGACGGCGATTTTCAGAAGGTATTTACCAAACAGTGGCTCATCCATGTTTTCCTGGCGGCTGCACCCTTACCACTGGAACAATCTAGCACCCACTAGGACTGATGGAAGCATATGCTGTGGCCATGACCTCATTTTCACAGTGTATTTGTGCCCCTGTCACTGCTTCGTTTATCCTCTCCCATTTAGTTACTGATACCAAAGACTCTGGGGATGTTGCTTTCAGGTCTTTCCTTCAACCCTCCTACCCTTGCTAGGTAGTGTCAGATCACTGGTCACTGGCACCAGCTGTGCTCCAGATCATCAAATAGAGGAAGGCCATCATATTTGGTTTTTTGACTTTTTTATATGTGTTAATTTTGTCTCCCTAGCTCAGTTGTTGGGAATACCAGGCTTATAAGCATGACTCCATTAATGTTCACAAACAGATGTCACATCTCTTATGCCCATTAGTCCTTTATCTCATACAGTCAGAACTTTCTCCTTGCTGCTGTTGGAGACGTTATAAATTCACCATGATGGAATTTATGGGTTCACAAGTGGATGAAAGGGAAGAGATAGCTTAGGAAGAAAGATAGGTTGAAGGTTTTGAAAGCCCTATCCAAATGCAAATATGTAATCTGGTAGGGGTAATGCATTAAACCATTACTAACCATCAACGTCTTTCCTAGATAAATTGACCAAGTGAGTTTAATTAGAGCCCTTAAATGAGAATAAGTTTCAGGAAGGAGCAAGTTTTAACTTGGGTAGGGAGGACACTGTTGAACATGAAATATGTTAAGAGGGTCGCAGAGAGCAGGCAGCCCTGCTGCCAGAAGCTTGGGCATGCATTTATTCACAAGTATTTATTAGCTCTGGGACTACTTAGGGTGGAGGAGTAGGATGATGGGAGGAGAGGTGAGTGCAGAGGCAGTGAAAGAAAACAGACAGCCTCCTTCACAATTTTGTCAAAGGCTAGCCCTTTCGGCATCCAAAGGTTATTTTTCCGCAAACATCTTATCTCTTCTTTGTTAGTTGTTTTAGACCATACGGGAAATTCCCTTATCTGCTTGTTCCTTATCTGTTCTTGATTCCTTTGCTTGTTCGTTCTTTGACAGCAGAGTTGAGGGCCGCCTGTGAGATCCCTGGCTTAGTGGAAACTTTTCTTCTCTGTGGTCATAGAAGGCGTTTGCTTTACCCTGTAAGCTGCCTCAGCTGGGCTCTAGGGATTTACATAAAGAGATATTTCAGGCAAAACCAAGGCCCTCTCACGTTTTGGTGTTGTGTACAGACTGAGTTGATGAAGGGGTTAACCTCTTTTCCTGCCAAGGTCATCAGGAAGAAAGCTGTCCCCTGAGACATGCTAACATTAACCTGAGAACTAAAGATTACAGATGCAGAGGGACCTTTGAGCTGTAAGCCTTTTACAGGCAAACTGCACTAAATCAGAAAAAAACTCAAGAGCCAGGCCGCTGGCAGGGAAAAGCTCAATTATACACTCTGTCAGAAGTAATGCATCTTTTGTTTCTTCAGCACTTGTACAAACCCTCAATATACCTTGTCTGATTGTAACAAGCCAGTGCTTTGAAGGTAACACAGTTTCAGAAAGGCCACACACAAGCTTTGGTGTTGAAAGACCCGTGTTTGCAACCTTGCTGCACACTCCAAAGCTGTGTGGCCTGGGTCAAAGACACGTAACTGCTATTGCCTCAGTTACCCAATCTCTAATATAGAGATATCTGTGACCAGCTCCCAGGGTTTTTAGAATTAGAAATAACATAGGAAAAGCACTAGCACAGTTGTTTCACAAACTAGGGGCCCAGTCAGTGGTAGGTAACATTAATACAATATTAGTGTTATGAAATAATCCAGTTTCCTTCCTCTGCCCGGGTGATGGGTTAGAGAAGTTGGGACTGAGGAAAAGAGTACCCTAGCTCTACAATGGTTAGATAATTTTCACAGAGGTTCATCATGCCAGAGAAGCAATGAACCAAAAATGTTTCAGTTAAATGAGAAGAGCACACAGGATAAACAAAAGTTTTATTACATAATGAGCAACCCTAAATACATTTATGGAAAATACAACTGTGAGACAATCACAATTAATATTCATATATATATATATACACACACCACATTTTGTTTATTCATTCATCTCTTGATAGACACTTGGGTTGTTTTATCTTTTTGGCTATTGTGTGAATAATGCTGCTATGAACATGTGCGTCGCTGCTTTTGTTTTTTGGGGGGTATATACCCAGGAGTGGAATTGCTGGATCATATGGTAATTCTATGTCTAACTTTTTGAGGAACTGCTAAACTATTTTATATGGTGTTGTGGTTAAAATGAAGATTCCTGTGGCCAGGATTCTCACCTGGCCCTGGTTGTCTAGCTCACTACACATGTGTGGGCAATACGTTGCTATTGAGTCTATATAAAGGGCTCCGCCCAGTGCTCTGGGTGACACGGTGGCACGGCTGTAAGGCTGCAGGAGAGCAGAGGCTGGAGTGGTGGCAGCGCCGAGGATAGAGACTGAGACGGCTGCAGGGGGCAGAGAGGCCCAGAAGCAGAGACCAGCTTGCTGCATGCAGACTCTCTGAGTGAACAGGATTTTAGTGACTGACCTGCCACCGTGGGAATAAAGTTGGGTATAACCCTTTCACCCCAAGACGTTCTACTGTCATTTCTTTGGTCACTTTGAATCCATAGTGAACTTGCCCGGGCTGAATCCCATTGGCAAGACAGGTGTCTATACTCTTGTACATTCCCACCAGCAATGCATGAGAGTTCAATTTTTCCCCATCCTGCCTTTTTTCCTTATTTTCCTTTTTTCTTTTTTTTGTACTTCTAGTCATTCTCATGGATGTGAAGTGGTATATCATCGTGGTTTTAATTTGCATTTCTCTAGTGACTGATGATGTTGATCATCTTTTCATGGGCTTATTGGCCATTTGTATATTTTCTTCAAAGAACTATTTATTCAAGTCCTTTGCCTATTTTTGAATTGGAGTATTTGGGCATATTTTTTAATTTTTATTTTTGCTAAGCTTTAGTCAGCACCAGCAATGAAACAGAGTAAATTCTTCTCAACAAGAAAAATAAAACTAATTTTAAGAAATCAGGGACAAGCATGAAAAGAAACTTTCTAGGGATTGTGGAGGGTAAATTATGTTTGCTGAGTGAAGAGGAAGAAAGGGAGAACAAATGGGAGAGCCAGAAAGCTGCAGGGAGATGAAGAGACCGTAAGAAACCTGTTCTTTCATTAGCCAGCATAGCTAGGCTACATCATGCTTGACTAAGTCGGTAGGAGGGTACGAAACAAGACTAAACTGAAGATTAAAAAAAAATCAGAGCAGTTTAGTGCAAATGATAATAGGAAGATTAGCATTCTAATCAAACAATGGTAAATGGTTGGGGGGTTGGCATAAGATATGTTGTGTGATGACTTTTGAAAGATGGTGAATAAAATTGCATCCTGGAGTTCAGTTGCTTGACGTTTGTTCTAAAGTACTGTTTTAGGATTTAGTTACTATTTAAGTTTATAATATACTTTTGATATGAACAAGGTGCAAGATTGCCTTTATCTCAATCAAATCTCAGTTTACGTGTTATAGCTCACACCTTGGGGGCTGTGGCATGCAACTGCCATCTGGTGTCGGTATGTTCACATAACAGGGTTATGTATTTCATACAAAACTCCTGAGGCCAGAATTTGGAAAACAGAAGCGATGAAGTGACGATAAGTTTACCAGAAGTCTAAATTAATAAGGTGTTATTGTTTAAAAAAAAAAAAGAGGTTAGAAAGCAACCTCTGAGAGTACTTACGGAATTCGAAGTGATGCAGAGGACATTTCCTATTTATTATTGACAAAAGGGGATTTTTTTTCATGGATGTGGACAGTCAATGAATTGTGAATGGATTCGTTGTCTTGGTGTTCTGGTTTACCCTTAAGTATGCTGTAAATGTACACAGCTGAGAAAGTGGTCAAATAAAAAAGTGCATTTGAGAGGAGACATTTTGTAAGCTCTGAATCTCTCCTTTTAAAGGTTAATCGAAAATTCTTTTTCTAAAGTTGTGTAGTTCAATCTTTCTCTGTCATGTAAGAGTGCTTAATGCTTCCAGAATTAATTTTACTGAAAGAAATGAGTTTGATGAACCAAGCCCATGATGCTTTCAGGATTAACAACCTTCTGTTGAAAATAGGTATACTGGTAGCACAAATGGACGTGGTCTGCAGAGTCTTAAGTGCATGTCTTTCTGCTCTGGTCTGAGAAAGTTTGCTTGAGAAATTACAATTTTATAAAGAATGCTACTTCTCTGAGGAAAACAGTATATTTAATTGAGCAACAGTGAAAAGTTGTGACTTAGATTTTGTGAACAATTAGCTACCTTACTTTGGTTCACAGCTGGGAGTTACAGGTGATGGAGGAAGCTGAGAGTGGCAAGAAAAAAATTTATTCAGGCATCAACAGGAAACTGCATGGGGCATTTTCCTGAAACTTCCATCTCAAGCAATCAGGTCTTATTAAACCTCAATTGATACTTTATACATTTATCCAGTTCTACATTAAGCCTCTGACATCTTTAGTGTTAGCATGAATAAAGTGAATAAACAGGCATCAGTCTTAAAAACCTAAGACTGATGTCTGCTTTTTAACTTCACCTTTCTTTCCATTTCTTTTCCTCTGTGTTTGTACCCATCTGAGGCGAGTAGTTTAATGATGCCCCCTGATAATCAGTGATCAGGAGTCAAATGGATACCTTCCTATCTGTAATTTTAGTACCTTTTCACAGTAATGACTGGATGGACTTTATTTTCCATTTCTATAGTGACCACAGAAGTGTAGGTCTTCATGCAAATTGCAACAATTTGTTTCTCTACCTTCTATTTCTGTCCCACGAAGCCCATCCCATATAGAAAGTAGTCAAATCAGTTTCCTCAAACATCATTTTCTCTTATTCAAGTGCTTAGAATGTTTATAATTCATGTAATAGAGCAAATCCCAATTCATTCGTATGACCTTCAAAGCTATTCTCCACATTGTTCTCATTTGCAATTTCCACAGTGTATTCTCTTATTAGTTACCAGTGTGGGCTCTGATGCAAGCAAGCTATGTGCCATTGAATTATCTTATTGAGGCTTTATTATAACCTTATGGACACAAATACATTTATTCCTACTTTGCAGATGAGGGAAAGGAGGTTAATAAACATTAAGTACTTCGTCCAAGCATAACGCAATTAGTGGCAAACCTGGGATTAGAACCAGTGCTAATTCCAGAATTGGTGCTGAATACCCAGTAGGCAGAATGTGGCGCCTTCAGCCTGTGTTTGAAGCAGGGATATAATTTCTCTTTTTAAAATTTGGTTTGCTATTAAGGGGATGCATTATGGAAAATAACCAGAACTTTCTTAATCTTTATTATATCACTTTGTTTTCATTTCCTCATCTGATGCTACTGAATTTAGCTGATATCTTAGAAGAAAAAATTGGTGAGAAAAATGATAATTTTATTGTTTTAAAATTTCATGTTATGGAGAATTTAGAATGTATACAAAGTAGATAGACTAGTATAGTGAATCCCTAGGTACCCAATACCCAGACCAAATAATAATCAATCCATCATGCTTCATCCATACCTCCATCTACTATCTGCCTCCCATAGTATATTTAAGCAAGTCACAATCATCATATCATTTCATCTGTAAATATTTTGGTATGCATCTCTAAAAGAATAGGACACTTTTTTAACATAATGACATTATAACATTAACAATAATTCCCTTAACATCAAATAATCTGTCATTGTGTCAAAAATGTTAAATATTTTACACACTATATATGAATTAGGATTCAAATAAGGTCTACACAGTGTGATTGGTTGCTCTATTTTTAAGTCTCTTTTAATCTATCAGTTACCTCTCCATCTCTCTACTTGCTCTTTGAAATGTGTTGAAGAAACCAGGTTGTTTGTCTTGTAGAATTCCCACAGTATGGATTTTGCTGGTTGCATTCCCATGGTGTAGTTTAACAAGTTGTTTTGTCCTCTATATTTCCTATAAAACGGTAATTGGATCTAGAGACTTAATTGGATCCAGAGGTTTAATTTTTTTCAGGGCTTACTTTATATGTGATGTTTTCTTCTTCCACTGGGAATCATACAGTGTCTGATTGTCCCTGTAAATATATTTATATTAACCTAGGAGATCATGTGTGTTTATCCACTCTGTGATAAATGGTTCTATTTATTGGGGTTCAGCTTCATCTTTCTTTCGTAAATCACACCCATAATTGTATTGCCTAACACTTCAGTTTCAGGTTCTTCAAAGTGGAGTAAGCACTTAAGGATTCTCCTGAAGTGAGCACAGTGTAAAATTCTAAATGTTTTTACCTTTAATATCTTGCAATTCTCTATCGTATGCCTAATTCTACAGCAAATACATTTCAACACCTTGTCTTCATTAATTCTTAATAAGGCATTCAACTTTATCTGTTGACACATTTAAGTTACATAATTACAACATAACTAAACTGGAATAGACAGGTTTAGGAATAAACAACTGACTTTTTTATAAGCAAATAGGTAAGCTGGTGGGTGAAGAAATGTGTGATTACCCATGAGTTTCAGTATGTCTTGGGCATCAATTGATATGTTTTGCAATGAAAATAGAGAGTTAATAAATGTGGCACGTTAGTTAAATAGTAGTCTGTTAAAAAGAGCTTCTAGCACATTGCTGTCTAATAGAACTTTCTGTGGTAATGGAGATGTTCTATATCTGCATTGTCCAATATGGTAGCTATTAGCCACATGTAGCTATGGAGTACTTGAAATGTGGCTGTTGTGATTGAGGTAAGAATGCAGAACTGAATTCTTAATTTAAAATAATTTAATTTAATTCAATTAATAGCCTTGGACAGCTCAGTTCTAGGATACAAAATCTGCACCAGGGAATAACTGGCTCCAGAGTCTGACTCTAGAGCCTGCACCCTTAACCACAACACTCTACTGCTTCCTGATTTGGTGTTTCTCAGGATTTTTTTTTCAATGTATAAACACATTCATATTTTCTTTTTTTTTAAAGCAAATTACAAAGATCCAGTTTATCAGCTTTGCCTTCTTAAACCTAAGTTTAACATTACATACTTAATAACTGTCAAAACTTACTAAGTTGCCAGCAGCCAGGCACAATTAGAAAACATCCCCAGTTTATATTAAACAGAAATATAGAAATGTATTACCATTAATTTCTTTCACCACTAAATACTGAAAAAAAGAGTTATTTTTGTGGAAGATTCATTCTGGCTATGTTAAATTCACAGCAGATTGACACTACTTGGCTCACATTTCAAGCACAATGGAAAAGCAGATCTGTGCTATTGTTGGTGTACAAAGAGTCATGGCCACCTTGGATTATGTTTAATAAAAAAGAGCAGAGTGCATGATGACATTTATAACAATGTCAAAGACAAAAACATGATCTTATTATGCAGTCTTAACAATAAGCTCAAAAGTCTATGACAAATAGGGACTCCCATGAGCTGTTTGTAAATACTTTAGATATAGTTATACTGAAAGTCAAGTTCATTTGAAATCCCCCCCAAAATTCTCCTATTAATCCTCAGATGGCACTTGTTATAGTTAACATTTCTGGTAATTGCATGCATTGAATTACTTGTTATCCAAGCACAGCAGCTGCTTCTTACCATTTATCATTAAGGACTGTCCATCTTCTTCAGCTTCTACCCTTTGACCATTTTCAACAGTTCTCTTTGTAGTAATTTTTCTGCCATTAACAGTTTTAGTAAAAGTTGCTATAGATTTAAAGTTGCCCATCCCATTACCATCAAATGACATGGAAGAGAATGAAGTGAGGTCCCATGACCTAGAAAACAAAAGGAAGTAAATTGTGTATCAAAAGAAAAAAATTGCCCTCCAAAATATAGAAATTCCCTGAAAGCAGTGAGAAATGACCCTGTGCTCGGTTTCTGCTTCCTTTGATTCCCTAAAAAATCCTCAGATGGGTCTTCAAAGAAGTCAAGTGAAAACAGGTCCCTTCCACCAAAAATTCCCAAAAGGTGTCATCTGAGTTAACAGGATGTGAAGCCAAACTCAAATGGTCAAGCTGACTTCTACCTCCACCTCCTCCAGTTAATCTTTCTTTGCCATATTTGACACACTGGTCCTGTTTTTTAGCATCTAGTTATACCTTATATGCCTCAGCTACTTGTTTGAATGTTCTCTCCTGAGTATTCTCAGGACTTTCTATCTGGATGCCACTTCACGGCCCAGTTTCTGATATGCCTTTTTAAATATCCTGGCTAAGGCATGTGTTTGCACACCTAGAACTTCATTGTAGTCCACTACGTTTTAAGATGCTGTTGGAACTAGTCCTCGTTTCTGGCTTTAGGGTCATCTGTGGGGCCCAGGACGCGGGAGCTGGTGGGGGGGGGGAGGGGAGGAGCAGCGATACGCAGCATGAGTCTCTCCTCGGCTCCCAACTGGCTGCCCTCATGTTGTCAGCAGCCTGGTGTTTCTCTCTCAGACGCCTCATTGCATTTGTGTATGATGTTCCTCACAGGAAATCTGAAAACTGCACTTTCTCACCCTTCCAGACCTCTTATCCTAGTGTGTTAGCCGGTTTCCGTAATGGCCTCCAATAAGCCCCACCTCTCAGGTATTTACACACTGGTATGGCCACTCCCACACCAACCCATGTGAACCAATAAATGTGTTGGAAGTGAAACTGCCTGGCGTCTAAGGCTAAGGTATAAGAAGCCTTGCAGCCTCCACCTTTATCTCTTGAGGCACTCATTCTTACAGCCCTCAGTCACCTTATAAGAATCCACCTACCCTGCTGGAGGGATTTTTATGGAAAAGCCCCGAGACTTCATGGAGAGAGGCAGTATTCTTGCTAGGACTAGCCTTTAAAACCATCCCCTCCCAGGTACCAGGCAAGTGAAATCATCTTGTATCCTACCAACCAGCCCAGCTGCTAAGTAAGTACTCAAATTATGAGATTTAATAAAATATTTGTTGTTTTAAGTGTCTGATAGCTGGAACCCCTGGCAAATTTTTACCCTTCCTTCAAGGGTTAGTTTAGGTATCACCTCTAAGAAATGTCTAATTTCCCTTTTTAATGCCTCTTCCCAACTTGGGTGAGTTGTAGATCTTCTTTGCTCCCATGTCATATGAGTACTTACTATATACTTCATTCTACATTCCTGGGTTTGTGCTATCTGCCCCTCTAGACTGTGGATCCTTGAGGGTGTTCCCCTTTGGGAAAGGAGCTTATCCCAGTACTTGGCACATAGTGGCTATTCAAAATAATTTGACTAAATCAAAGTCTCAGGGTTGGAGGGACTTTATATGCATTTAAAACCACCCAATTTGATCTATAAAGTGTCCATCAGCCTGTGTGGGAAACCCCTCCCATGATGAGAATTTACTTCTACCTGGAGCCACTTATCCCATCTTTAAATAGCTCAGACTGTTAGCACATGTTTGTCAAATAGCTCAGACTGTTAGCACATGTTTGTCACTTTAGCTCTCGCTCTTGATAGCTTTTCGTTCCAGGTCTTCTCAGGGCTTATGTGCTTGTTAATACGTTTGTGCTCATTTGTGCACTGTAAACATGTTTTCACCCTTTTTGATATTCATGTCATGTTATACCTCACTGTATTACAAGCTTGAAAATAAGACAGTTGTCTTAGTTGTATTTTATTGTCCACTGCTGGAATGTGCTGCATCCAGAAGTAACTCAATTTATGCTGTTAGCTGACCAGTAGAGTGTGGACTTAAGAGTATGGACTCTGGGATCTTGCATTCAAATCCTAACACTACCATGTATTAGTATGTGAAAAGTCACTTGGTATCAACAAGTCTGTTTTCCTATCTGAAATAAAGATAATTTCCTCATATATTTGTGGAAACTAAATGAGGTAGTGCACCAAAATATTGCTTAGCCAGAACCTAAAAATATCAGATTCTCAGTCAGTGTTAATGACATATCTATTATAGAAATGAGTCAGGGGCCATGGGCTTAGACAGAGTAGGGTGAGGGCCTCTGGAAAAAACAAGATAACCATTGCGAGATTAGCTTTGGCCTGCTGGGGAGCCCAACTTACTTTTCTAACTTTATCCAAGTGCTGCCTTCCTTCCTCCAGCCCTAAACAAATGATTTGTTGCAACTTGGGCAATGTAGCAAACAAGCCCCAAACTATTGCAAGCCCAAAACAACATAAGGCAGGAAGGATTTCATCTTGAAATCCAATTAGTTAAAAGTAAAACAATGACTCAGCCCACCTTTAGAGCAAAGCAGACAGCCTTGAGTGATATGCTCCCAGACCAGGGAGCTGCTATCCTGGGAGGAAATCAGATCAGTAAAGTTCTTGTAAATAACCAGGAAGACTAAGAAGAAATTCTTCTTCAAAAGTATTTGGAACCACTTAACAGGTGTACATCCCTAGCCCTTTGTCTCTCAACTGCCTATAAAAACCCCTAGACAACTACCACCCCGGGGACTCTCTTGTCCCCTCCTGGCGTGAGCCAGGAGCTCTGTCCTTTCACTCTTATCTCTAAATAAAAGCCTGTAACTTGCTCTCCTACCTTGACTGTTCACGAAGGTCATTCTTCGGCTCCGTGAATAAGAACCCCGGCATCAGAAACACAGTGATAGCTGACCAAATTAAGCATTCTTTCTCATATTGAACATTGGGTAACTACTTGATTTTATTTAGTCTCCCTTGTCTATTTGTCTCACCTTTGCCTGGCTGCTTTCCCTTTAAAACTTTATTATAGTGGCATTCAGCTTTTTAAAACTTACCTGCTTTTATGGTGGAAGATTCACATTTGTAAATAACCCCATCCATCTACAAGATGATAGATGCTTTTGTCAAAATGTTAGATAGACACAAAACTATTTGGAATCAAAGCCTATGTTTGACTTGAGAAAAGAAAAAAATTTTAGCATAGTATATATAGACAAGTCCATATTCTAATTTCATTTATAACAATATCCAAATTCCTACCGTAAAGAGTTGAAATGTTATTCTCTTGATTTCGACCTGTGTGACTTGTCTAGGTCTCAGCTTTCTCTTGCATTAAACAGGTAAAAATTCCTATTTACCTCTCAGGATTTCTGTGAAGGAAGTTGAAGTCCTTGAGGGCAGGTATTGCAGGGGGAAATACTTCCTCTCCATTCCTGATGGTTCCTTCTAAGTAGAAGGACATCCAATAGCATAACACACCTGGCCTCTATCTATTCCTTACTCATTCTTAACCAGAGATGGGAAAGGAATAAATTATTTGGTGACTTTGGATGCAAAAATTAAGGATGCAGAGTTCAGTCTTTTCCTCTCCCTTGCCTCCTTGGGAGCAGCTGTGTACAGGAAGCACATAGCCTGCTCTGTTCTCCAGGGACTGGCTCTGTTTTCCCCTGATCTAACACTGTTAAGTGCTTAAGTTTTATGAGAAATGAAGTTGATATTTTGGTATCTAACTCACTACTATGTCCTACATCTCAATTAGCTTAGAATTTGAGCAGGAAAGAGAGATTTATGGGGCTGTCTCAAAGACTCTAAAGGCAAGGGGCTATGTATTAGTCATTTTTATAGTTCTAACACCTAGCACAGCATCTGGAAGATAGCAGATACTTAATTTATGTCTTATGGTTGAAACTTTTGAATAATATAAAGTGCTATGCAAATAAATGGTAATATTTACTATTTATTAAAAAAATAGCACTGTACTAGTAGATTTATATATTTCTAATTTCCAGGAGAAGCTATTACCATGACATAGCTGATGCCCCAGGAAATTTATATGACCATTGTCGTAGTCAGTTCAGGCACTTATAACAAAATAGCACAGACTGGGCAGCTTTTAAACAACAGAAAATTTATTTCTCACAGTTCTGGAGCCTGGAAGTCCAAGGCCACGGTGCCAGCATGGTCAGGAGAGGGCCCTCCTCTGGGTGGCAGACTTCTTGTGTCTTCATATACTGGAAGGGATGAGGTTGCTTTCTGGGGACTCTTTTATAGGGAACTAATCCTATTCATGAAGGCTCAGCCTTCATGACCTAGTCACCTCCCAGTTCCCCTCCTCCTGATACCAGCCCCTTGGGCATTAGTTTTTCAACATAGAATTTTCATGGGTGGGAGGACCTGTCAACATTCAGACCGCAGCAGCCATACGCTATGCTCCACAAGTTTTGTAAAGTACAGTGGAGAGCCCAGTTTTCCTGCAGATACTACAGGTTAGAAAACTTAGGTACAAAGCAGCAATATGACTTACCTACACTCTC
Organism: Smutsia gigantea; assembly: GCA_032199065.1. NCBI lineage: Eukaryota > Metazoa > Chordata > Mammalia > Pholidota > Manidae > Smutsia > Smutsia gigantea. The sequence continues at coordinate 27,908 of JAVSCE010000284.1, read as the reverse complement.
AAGCAAGTTTGTAATCGTGTTTGAAGTAGAAGAGCAACTTTAGACCTTTATTAGCTAGTGTAGGTTCTTATTGTGAAATTTAGTGGAATACAGAGACCACATCTATAAACTTACAAATCACTAAATGTGAATGGTAGACTTGTTTACAAGTCGATTTGGAGGATCAGACATAGTTGGATATGTTCTGGACTTTTTGGATGACGAAGTCATGGAGGCAGTTTGGATGAAGAAGTAAAAGGTGTGAAGTTTTCAATTGTTAACGGAAGAGTAATTACCACCAAATTGCTACATTTATAGAGACAGCAACAGATGTGTGACAGCTGGGTTAATTGAATATCTGGTAGGCCTTTATATATAATTCCATGTGCATATTATGGAAAAGGACAGGGGTGACCAGTCAATTGTCAAGTGAACAGAATAAATATCACCTGGAGAGTACTGATCTATACTTAATGATTTATTTTTCTTAGCTTGCAAGATAATCTAACAATTAATTTTTGTTGGTGTGGTGACAAATTTTACAACTAGAGAGCACATACTGCTATAAAAATATATGGCAAAGAGTTTGCTATTGCATTTCCTATTTCTAGCTTTCTGTGAAGGCTTTGCAAAATGGACAATGATGTGAATTTCTGAAGCCATACCCCCATCCCAGCACCACTATGTATAAATGTAAATGGCATTGAAGTCAGTGAGTTTGACACTTCCACAAACTTGGGCTGCTAGAATATTCACTAAATCTTGACACATGTAAGCAAGAGCACAGGACTGACAGGGGACCTGAAATCTCGTCACTGGCTATGTCATTCAATAGTTTAGGGACTTGGAACAAATTAATTGTTGATCTCACTAGGCTTCAATCAGTTCCATGTCTCTGAAATTAAATGATTGGATTAAATGACCTCTAAGTCCTTTTTGTGGTTCTATCTCATTGCATGAAAAAAAACACATTTATGTGTGTCTTTTAAAACATGTTAAGACATCCAGTGTTTTAGCTGTTTTTTCCCTTTATAAGAGATATTTAAGGCAACAAATTATAAGCACCATTATCCCATGGTAATAAATATATCAAAAGCATTCAGTTAGTATTTGTTGATGGGCTGACTAATTATCTTATGTGAAATGTCGAGGATGAAAAGCAGAAGAAAGTGCCTAATTCCAGTCATGCAGGTCCTTTTTGTTTTTTCCCAATGTGTTTCATCTGTTCCTATGTATGACATTCAATATCTAACTTCTGTTTAACAGTGGGTATATCCTTTAAAAAATGCAACAATAAGACAAAAATAGAATTTTGAAAAAGCAGTAGTGGTTATCAAGTCAATAAATTATAATTCAGACCCCTTCCATTGAATGATTAGTAGATTACTTAATATTCTGCAGTGATAGAAATCTGGACAGTAAAGTCCCTGAAATCAGGGACTGTGTCTTGTCATATTTAGGTCCTCACTGCTAGGCACAGAATAGGCACTCAAAAGTATTTGTTGAATAAATGGAGGGAAGAAAGAGAGGGAAGAAGTCAGAGAGAGAGGAGTGAGTGAGCCAATTAACCAGCAAGTATTTGTGTTTTTATCTACTATTTTCAAATATTATTCTAGGATTGTGTTCTTTTCTACTGTTCTCACATATTCTAGGATTGTGGGCAAAGAAGCAAAGGTATGTGATATAATGAAATACATATTTGGTCATTCAGATGACCATATATCTATTTCCCAGGTATATGTGGTCTTTACAGTTCCGAAAACACTGCAGAGTCTTAAAGGTGAAACAGGTGTTTTGTTAATGAGAGACTTTTGGACCCCCACTGAAGGGCAGGGCTGGAGGTTGGATCAGCCAATGGCCAATAATTTAGTCAATCATGACTATGCAATGAAGCCCTCACAAAAACCTCTGAGAAGAACTTTTTGCTCTCTCTCTGTGCTCTATTCTGCCTACTCTGCTTGGTTGGATCCTGCTTCTTGGTCAGAGAGAGTTTTATGCTTGGGGAACCAGAATGACTCCATGTGCCACGGAGCCAGGCCCCAAGCTCCATGAGGATAGGAGCTCCTTTATTTGGGACCTTGCCCTATGTCTCTCTTCATCTGGCTGTTAACGTGTATCCTTTATCATATCGTTTATTAAACGTTAAGTGTTTTCCTGAGTTCTGTGAGCCGCTCTAGCAAATTAATCGAACCTAAGGGGGAGGTCGTGGGAACCTCTAATCTGCAGCCCGTAGGTCAGAAGCACAGGGAACTGCCTGGGGCTTGTCACCGGCATCTAGAATGCGGGGTGGAGGGCTGTCTTGTAGGATGGAGCCCTTAACCTGGAAATCTGATACTGTCTCTGGGCAGATAGCGTCAGAATTGAGTTCAGCTTTTCAGCACCCTGCTGGTGTTTGAGAATTGCTTGGTGTAAGAATGTGTGGGAAGACCCCCTCCCACATATTTATACACATTGGAATCAGGTCCAGGTACCTGAATGAAGTTACACTAGTATTACTGCTGGGTAAAATATTGTAATGTTATACATATATTTAGGGAACAAATACACCATTGCATTTGGTAGCAGAGATGATACACGTTAACAGGTAAGGTTCCTACACTCTGAGGATTTACGTTTTAAGATAACATATGTATAAATTAAAAAATGCAAGTAGGTTATACTTTGCATCAAAAATACAAAACTTAAGTGATATTGGATTTCATAAGAGTAAGAGTTTATAATGGGTTGGTGTAACCAGGATGGACTTTATAAAGTGGAACTTGAACTGATGGATGAAATAGGGAGTATATTTATATTTATATTTAGAATGCTTAAAATGTGCCAAGCAATGTACTAAGGCATTGAGGATACATCCAGGGGTGATGTACAGTAATTTTTAACACTTGGTACAACATGGATATATATCCTAGGCTTCCACCAATCAGAATTCAGGAAGTCTAGTAGGTTGTACTAGTGTTTACTTACTAAGTATCAGTCTCAGGTGAAGCAGCGAATAAGACAGTCTGTGTCTTCGTGGAGCTTACATATGTAAAAAAGAATGTTTGGTGCTAGAGTATCATGAGGGAAAAGGCAGCCACTATAAAGGTGTGACACTAAAAATGGTCCCCTGGACAATAAATATGTACAATTAGTTGGACCACCCCTTAATTATATTCTGAGTTTCTATCCTCTTTTTTCTTTTCATTCTGCACTAAACTACCACCTTTGGCATGTCATCCATGGCTCTTTTAGCCTATTGTAAAACCTCCCCTGCATAGATTGGACCTGTTTACTTCTTGTTATTTACAGTTATGCTTTTAAACACTATGAGTTTTACACACTCCCCAAGTCTCCATTGTGTCACCTATGACAGATCCATCAAGACTTCATGATATTTGAGGCCATGACATGGTAATCATTATAGCAAGGTTTCGAGCTTGGTTGAGAGGGAGAAAAAGGGAAAGGCATGCAAAATTGGTTCAACTTGACTGGTTGCTAGAGAGATTTTTTTAGGCCAAGTTTTTTTTCAGACCTCTTAATGATTGCACTTTTGCATAATCAATGGGCTCACCTTTGTAGTAAATCCTTTCTGCTTGTTAAAATGTCTGAAAACACCAGACTGACCATTTTTCAGCCTGTTTCTTAATCACCTTTAATCAGGAATAATTTTTCAAATCATTCATTAAAAGTGCTATCTTTTACACAAAGGACATTCTTAATCATTCAACACTGGCAAAATGAAGTGTGTTATTGAAGCACTAGGGAAGGTCAGTTTTTCAGAGTATCAACATTGAAGACCATTTTACTGCCCAAGGTTTTTGTTTAAAAACAGAAGAATATCAACCTTATTTTTTATTTTAGAGTTTATTGCTGAAAGTACTTTGAAGATAGAGAAAAAAATTTAAAGTTAACTAAAGCACTCACACTTATACAAAAAAGATACACAAAAAAATCTCAAATGCTTTATCTTAATACTTTATTCATAGAATGATGCTTTGTATATGCTTTTGTATCCTAATTTTTTATTTAATATTATACCTAAAGCATTTCCATATGTCCCTAAATATTTTTCTAAAATATAGTTATAATTGTTGCATACTGTTATGTCATATGGATGTAGAAAGCTTACTTTTACTATTACTGTATGATAGGATGTGGGTAAAACTGCAATATTTCCAGAATCTCTTGCCTGGCCTTAGTGCATCTCCTTATCAGTAGGTGTTTCCAAGGGGTGGAAAGAAGTAGTTCATCTCCATATCAATAGGTGATTACAAGGCAGGTGGAGAGCTAGCATGCACCTGGAGCGGAGAGCTTTGGTGGGGCCTTGGCAGCCGGGTTGTGAGAGACACGGGTGAGCAGGAGCAGATGACTGCTTGTAAGCAATCGATGGGTTTCTCCCACTTTACTTCTCCCTTTGGGTGATTTCAGCTTCAAAGGTTTATTTGCCCTGGGCTGGGAACATATTTTCCCCCGGAGTTACATAGGATATTTAAGTTATTTTCATGTACAGGATATATGAGCCATACTGCCACAAACAAAACTCACTTTCTTGCATTTCTGATCATATCACTAGGTTATAAACCTATATTTGCAAGTGTTGTACCCAAATATATGAATACTTATAATGCCCTTTATACATTTTATTATCTAGAAAGATTATACCTATTATACACAGCCACCAATATAATATATGAGAGCATCTGTCTGACTGTATTCTCACCAAAATTGAGTATTACCACATGGAAAAAATGGTAATCATGTTTGTTTCTAGTAAACTGGCAGACCGGGTGCCCAGACTGGCTTTCTCATGGAAAACAAATAAAACCCTGATTTTAAATACCTCATAAATCTTGAATACATCAGTAAGCTGAAAAGAAAATAAGAAATTATCGTCCAGTGACCAAATGGAGACAGAGACCTAAAAGGCCAAGCAATTCTCCAAAACCAAGTTTTACTTTAACAGCTTTCGCTGAGCCTGGCAAATTTGTTTTTCACAGCCTTGTGGAGTCCTGTGAAAAAGCCCATGGTCCATCTAAGATGGAAGATCTAACAGGAGATTCTTCAACAAAGCTTGGGCCCCAAAGAGCCACACCCACAGCATAAGGGCTAACTAGAAATAAATCTATTCCTCATCTGGGACACAGCAAGGAAAACTGTACTACCTGCTTTGAACTTTAGTCGGAATGTGAAATAATCTCTTCTTGAGGTTTTGAAATAAGCTAGCCCTCACACAAGTTTATAGCCCAAATACACACCATCTGGGTGGCCTGGAAAACCTAAAGCTGAGTATTTAGTTTAAAGCAAATTCTGACTGGTAGTTCCTCCAAGTGCCTGACAGAACCAAACACAAATCCTTGTTTGAGGGAGCTTACCTTTATCCCCTGCCCAAGATAATTTCCACAGTTCGACATCAAAGGAAAATGAGGAAAAAAATCATTAAACTCATGAAGAAAAAGTCATGAGTGAGAGCCTGTAGGAACAAAAAACAACCCAAAAAGATCCACAGAACTTCAAGAGGAGGTTTGATCAAATTAGATCAGGCTCAGAGTATTCTAAGCCTTATATTCGTATATTATTATAGTCTTCAATTGGAGAGTAAATATACTAATTAACTTTAGGATTTCAAATGATGGCTATCAAATAGATAATAGTCTCTGGTTGCAGTGTGACTAAGTTAAAAAATCAATAGGTAGCTACAAAAGCCCTGTATGCTTTGAAATGAAAATACACTTTTCAATAACTAAGAAATCAAAGGAGAAATGAGATAGAAATTATGAAATACTTGGAAATTAAAAACTTAAAATATAACAAAACTTAGATCCTGCTAAGGCAGTAATTAGATGGAAATTGTCATAGTCTGAAATGTTTATATTAAAGGAAGGCTGGAAATTGATGACCGTATACATCTCAAGAATTTAGACAAAGAAAAGAAAAATAAATACAAAGAACAGATATGGAAAGAATAAAAATCTATATTAGTGAAATACAGAACAAACAGAGAGGACTAACACAGCCAAGAATTAGTTCTTTAGAAAGAAAAATAAAATTGACAAGTCACTGGCAAAAATAAGCAAAGAATAAAAAAAAAATATGGTACAGATGACAATGTTAGGGGCACAAAAGGACATATAACAAAACATGCAGCTGTTATTAAAAATATGAGGATATCATGAACAATTTCATGCCAGTACATTAATAACATAAGATCCCTAGAAAAAATTACAAAGTATATCAAGAAGAAATACAAAATCTGAATATTCCCATATTTTTTAGAAATATTAAACATTTACTTCTTTCTACATATAAAATTCTGTTCTCACAATTTTTAATAGTGAATTCTACATAATAACTAAGGAACAAATTATTTCTGTCTTCTACATGCTATTCCAAAGTATATAGAAAGAAGGGACACTTCCTATTTCATGAGGCTACAATAACTTTGGCACCAAGTTCTGAGAAAAAATGTACCTGAAAGGAAATTAAAGAACAATGTCACTCTGAATATAGGTGAAATTCCCAAACAGCTGCTGTGGCAGATTTTGGGGGTTCCTCAAACATCCAAAATAGAATTACCATATGATCCTATGATCCAGCAGTTCTTCAACTCCATATTCCTAAGGGAATATAAAGCAGGGATCCAAACAAATATTTGTATGTCAGTGATCATTGCAGCTTTATTTACAGTTGTAAAAAAGTAGGAACAACCCAAGTGTCCATCAACAGGTAAGTGGAAAAAATTAATTTGTGGTGTTTAAACCACCCTTTCTTTGGTATTTTCTTATGGCAGCCATAGCAGACAAAGGCATATTTTCACCTAAAAAGAGAGTCCTAAAATACATGAAGAAAATACTGAAAGAACTGAAGGGAGAAATAGACAATTCACCAATAACAGTTGTGCACTTCAATACCTCACTTTAAATAATCGACAGAATAACTAGGCAAAAGATTAACAAAGAAATAGAAGACATGAATAGCACTCTAAATCTACTAGACCTAACAGGCATATGTAGAATACTTCACCCTTCACACAGCAGAATACACCTTCAGTGTACATGGAAGATTGTCCAGAATAAACTGTATGCCATGCTTTAAAATAAGCATCGATACATTAAAAAAGGTTAACATCATACAATGTTTGCTGATCACAATGAAATAAAATTGGAAATAAGAGAAAGAAATTTTGGAAATTAAAAAATATACCCCTGTGCATTACAATTAGCACACATGATGTAGGGGGTGGGTGCATGGGGAAGGCAGTATAGCAAAGAGAAGACAAGTAATGACTCTGTAGCCTCTTACTATGCTAATGGACGGTGACTGTAATGGCATATGTGGTGGGAACTTGATAATGGGGGGAATCTAGTAACCACAATGTTGCTCATGTGATTATATATTAATGATACCAAAAGAAAAAAATATATAGCCCTGTGGAGAATATAGCCAATGATTCCGTAACATCATCCTGTGTTGACAGATAGTAACTGCACTAGTTGGGATGAGGGTTTAATAATATGGGTAACTGTTGAACCACTGTGTTGTATACTTGAAACCAATATAAGATTGTATATCAATGATACTTCAATAAAAAAAAATCAAGTATATCACAATAACAAATGGTTCAAAGAAAAATCACAAAGAAAAGTAGAAAATCCTTCAACAGGAATGAAAATAAAAACAACACAAAAACTTATGGGTTACAGCTAAAACTGTGCTTGCAGGGAAATTTATAACTGTAAATGCCCATATAAAAAAACAAGATCTCAAATCCGAAACTTCCATCTAAGACACTGGAAATGTGAGAGTAAACTAAACCTAAAGAAAGCAGAATGAAGAAAATAATGATGATTAGGGAAGAAATTAAGGAAATAGTAAATGGAAATACAATAAAGATAATCAAGGAAACCAAAAGTTGGTTCTTTGAAAAAAAAATTGACAAACTTGTATCTAGACTGATCAAATAAAAGTTTTTGAGGAAAGAATCAAAATCAGAAGTGAATGAGGAGTCATCACTACTAACCTTAGAGAAATAAAAAGGACTGTAAGAGAATATGATGAATAATTTTATGCCACTGAAGTAGATTACCAGTATGAAATGTACAAATTCCTAGAAAAAAAAATACTACTTTTGGTTTCTGGTACAGTAAGGAACTTGGAAGTCATCACACTCATCATCACAATAAGAAAAAAAATCTGAACAAACAAAATCAGCAACACTTCTTTCATCCATCAGAGAATTAACACCCCAGGTCAAAGCTTCCTCTCAAAATTGGAGAGACACGTGAATACAGAGAATCTCAGCTTATTGGAGCAATACCCCAGGAGCAGAAATCTCCATTGGAATAAGTACTGGGAAAGAAAAATATAAACTATACTCGACTAATTGTTCGAGGCTAAATATGGACAAATTTGAGTTAAAAACTCCAGGAGATACTCTTAGTCTTGACAGGGGTGGGGCTCACATTTTGTAAGTTTTACTTCCGATAGCCTTACCGGGTTCTCACAGTGAAGACAGGGTAGAAATCTCCTAATGGTTCTGGCACGAAGAGGGGAAAAGTAATAATTTTGATCTACACCCAGAGCATTCTCATCTTATTAACAAGCACTGCCTTCAAGGGAAATTATTTCCAGAGTTTAATTTACTAGAGTTTTACTGGAGCCCAACCAACCTGGGGAAAGGGAAATAGCCAACACCAGCCCTGTCTAGCCTTCCATCAAGGGGAAGCATAATAACCTTTCAACTTCCTCTAACCTCCTGTTTCACCTAAAGGGGACAAAAGTGAGAATCCGATTTCATGAATGTCAAGCTCAGGGCCACAGGTTCATTAAAAGACAGAGACCTACATAGGACAATAGAACACTTCCCCTTCTCACACAACTTACTGCCATATCAATAGTGCTCCTGTATAGCAGGGGAATACAATGGAAAGAACTGTACATTTAAGACTTTACTAAGAAATCTCTATGGAAATCCAAAGACAACACGGGATACAAAAACAAGGAAACCAGAAGAAATTTATGCTCTGGCATACCTAGCTATAGCAAATACTAAACACAGCCTACTTCCTATCAAGATAAACATAAAACCTTACACCAAAAGCCTACTTACCTCATTTCCTTTTATCCAGTACATGATGCCCATCATTCAACAAAAGATTACAAGGCACTTTTTTTCTTTTCTTTTTCTTTTTATTTATTTATTTTTTTAATAATTTATTTTGGTATCATTAATCTACAATTACATGTGCAATATTATGGTTATTAAACTACCCCCTTCATCAGGTCCCCGCCACCAACCCCATTACAGTCACTGTCAATCAGCGTAGTGAGATGCCATAGAGTCACTACTTGTCTTCTCTGAGTTGAACAGCCCTCCCCGTGCCCCACCAACATTACATCTGCTAATCGTAATGCCCCTTTTTCCCTCTTATCCCTCCCTTCCCGCCCATTTTCCCCAGTCCCTTTCCCTTTGGTAACTATTAGTCCGTTCTTGGGTTCTGTGAGTCTGCTGCTGTTTTGTTCCTTCAGTTTTTTTCTTTGTTCTTATACTCCACATATGAGAGAAATCATTTGATACTTGTCTTTTTCAGCTTGGCTTATTTCACTGAGCCAAAATACCCTCTAGCTCCATCCATGTTGTTGCAAATGGTAGGATTTGTTTTCTTCTTATGGCTGAATAATATTCCATTGTGTATATGTACCACATCGTCTTTATCCATTCATCTACTGATGGACACTTAGGTTGCTTCCATTTCTTGGCTATTGTAAATAGTGCTGCGATAAACATAGGGGTGCATATGTCTTTTTCAAACTGGGCTGCTGCATTCTTAGGGTAAATTCCTAGGAGTGGAATTCCTGGGTCAAATGGTATTTCTATTTTGACTTTTTTGAGGAACCTCCATACTGCTTTCCACAATGGTTGAACTAATTTGCATTCCCACCAGCAGTGTAGGAGGGTTCCCTTTTCTCCACATCCTCGCCAACATTTGTTGTTGTTTGTGTTTTGGATGTTGGCCATCCTCACTGGTGTGAGGTGATATCTCATTGTGGTTTTAATCTGCATTTCTCTGATGATTAGCGATGTGGAGCATCTTTTCATGTGCCTGTTGGCCATCTGAATTTCTTCTTTGGAGAAGTGTCTATTCATGTCCTCTGCCCATTTCTTAACTGGATTATTTGCTTTTTGTTTGTTAAGGTGCATGAGTTCTTTACATATTTTGGATGTCAATCACTTGCCAGATGTGTCATTTAGAAACATATTCTCCCATACTGTAGGATGTCTTTTTGTTCTACTGATGGTGTCCTTTGCTGTACGGAAGCTTTTCAGCTTGATATAGTCCCACTTGTTCATTTTTGCTTTTGTTTCCCTTGCCCAGGGAGATATGTTCATGAAGAAGGCGCTCATGTTTATGTCCAAGAGATTTTTGCCTACATTTTTTTCTAAGAGTTTTATGGTTTCATGACTTACATTCAGGTCTTTGATCCACCTTGAGTTTATATTTGTGTATGGGGCTAGACAGTTGTCCAGTTTCATTCTCTTAACATGTAGCTGTCCAGATTTTCCAACACCAGCTACTGAAGAAGCTGTCATCTCCCCATTGTATATCCAAGGCTCCTTTATCAAATATTAATTGACTGTATATGTTTGGGTTAATGTTTGGATTTTCTATTCTGTTCCACTGGTCTGTGGGTCTGTTTTTGTGCCAATACCAAATTGTCTTGATTACTGTGGCTTTGTAGTAGAGCTTGAAGTCAGGGAGTGTAATTCCCCCTGTTTTATTCCTTCTTCTCAGGATTGCTTTGGCTATTCGGGGTCTTTTGTGGTTCCATATGAATTTTAGAATTATTTGTTCCAGTTCATTGAAGAAAGCTGTTGGTAGTTTGATAGGCGATTGCATTGAATCTGTAGATTGTTTTAGGTAGTATAGCCATTTTGACAATATTTATTCTTCCTAGCCAAGAGCATGGGATGAATTTCCATTTGTTAGTGTCCTCTTTAATTTCTCTTAGGAGTGTCTTGCAGTTTCAGAGTACAGGTCTTTCACTTCCTTCGTTAGGTTTATTCCTAGGTATTTTATTCTTTTTGATGCAATTGTGAATGGAATTCTTTTTCTGATTTCTCTTTCTGTTAGTTTATCATTAGTGTATAGGAAAGCAACAGATTTCTGTGTGTTAATTTTGTATCCTGCAACTTTGCTGAATTCAGATATTAGTTCTAGTTGTTTTGGAGTGGAGTCTTTACGGGTTTTTATTACAATATCATGTCATCTGCAAATAGTGACAATTTGACTTCTTCTTAACCAATCTGGATGCCTTGTATGTCTTTGTTTTGTCTGATTGCCATGGCTAGGACCTCCAGTACTATGTTGAATAACAGTGGAGAGAGTGGGCAGCCCTGTCTTGTTCCCGATCTTAGATGAAAAGCTTTTAGCTTCTCGCTGTTAAGTATGATGTTAGCTGTGCGTTTGTCATATATAGCCTTTATGATGTTGAGGTACTTGCCCTCTATACCCATTTTGTTGAGAGTTTTAATCATGAATGGATGCTGAATTTTGTCAAATACTTTTTCAGCATCTATGGAGATGATCATGTGGTTTTTGTTCTTCTTTTTGTTGATGTGGTGGATGATGTTGATGGATTTTGGAATGTTGTACCATCCTTGCATCCCTGGGATGAATCCCACTTGATCATGGTGTATGATCCTCTTGATGTATTTTTGAATTCGATTTGCTAATATTTTGTTGAGTATTTTTGCATCTACGTTCATCAGGGATATTGGTCTGTAATTTTCTTTTTTGGTGAGGTCTTTGCCCGGTTTTGGTATTAGAGTGATGCTGGCTTCATAGAATGAGTTTGGAAATATTCCCTCCTCTTCTATTTTTTGGAAAACTTTAAGGAGAATCAGTGTTATTTCTTCTCTATATGTCTGGTAGAATTCAGAGGTGAATCCATCAGGCCCAGGGGTTTTGTTCTTGGGTAGTTTTTTGATTACCAATTCGATTTCGTCACTGGTGATTGGTCTGTTTAGTTTTCTGTTTCTTGCTTGGTCAGTCTTGGAAGGTTGTATTTTTCTAAGAAGTTGTCCATTTCTTCTATGTTTTCCAGCTTGTTAGCATATAGATTCTCATAATATTCTCATGATTCTTTGTATTTCTGTGGGGTCCGTCGTGATTTTTCCTTTCTCATTTCTGATTGTGTTTATGTGTGTAGATTCTCTTTTTCTCTTAGTGAGTCTGGCTAGGGGCTTATCTATTTTGTTTATTTTTTCAAAGAACCAGCTCTTGGTTTTATTGATTTTTTCTATTGTTTTATTCTTCTCAATTTTATTTATTTCTTCTCTAATCTTTATTATGTCCCTCCTTCTGGTGACTTTTGGCCTCATTTGTTCTTCTTTTTCCAATTTCAGTAATTGTATCTTTAGACTATTCATTTGGGAATGTTCTTCCTTCTTTAAATAGGCCTGGATTGCAATATACTTTCCTCTTAGAACTGCCTTTGCTGCGCCCCACAGAAGTTGTGGCTTTGTGTTGTTGTTGTCATTAGTCTCCATATATTCTTTGATTTCTGTTTTGATTTGGTCGTTAACCCATTGATTAATTAGGAGAGTGTTGTTAAGTCTCCATGTATTTGTGAGCCTTTTGATTTCTTTCTAAAATTTATTTCTAGTTTTATACCTTGGTGATCTGAGAAGTTTGTTGGTAGGATTTCAATATTTTTGAAATTACTGAGGTTCTTTTTGTGGCCTAGTATGTGGTCTATTCTGGAAAATGTTCCATGTGCACTTGAGAAGAATGTGTATCCTGTTGCTTTTGGGTGTAGAGTTCTGTAGATGTCTGTTAGTCCATCTGTTCTAGTGTGTTGTTCAGTGCCTCTGTGTCTTTACTTATTTTCTGTCTGGTTGATTTGTCCTCTGGAGTGAGTGGTGTGTTGAAGTCTCCTAAGATGAATGCATTGCTGTCTATTTCCTCCTTTAATTCTGTTAGTATTTGTCTCACATATGCTGGCGCTCCTGTGTTGGGTGCATATATATTTATAATGGTTATATCTTCTTGTTGAACTGACCCCTTTATCATTATGTAATGTCCTTCTTTATCTTTTGCTACTTTCTTCGTTTTGAAGTCTATTTTGTCTGATACAAGTAATGCAACACCTGCTTTTTTCTCTTTGTTGTTTGCATGAAATATCTTTTTCCATCCCTTCACTTTTAGTCTGTGTATATCTTTGGGTTTGAGGTGAGTCTCTTGTAAGCAGCATATAGATGGGTCTTGCTTTTTTATCCATTCTGTTACTCTGTGTCTTTTGATTGGTGCATTCAGTCCATTTACATTTAGGGTGATTATCGATAGATATATACTTATTGCCATTGCTGGCTTTAGATTCGTGGTTACCAAAGGTTCAAGGGTTGCTTCTTTACTATCTAACAATCTAACTTAACTTTCTTGTTATTTTAACACCGTCTTATGTTTCTTTATTTCTCTCCCTTCTTATTCTTCCTCCTCCATTCTTTATATACTTGGTGTTTTATTCTTTGCCTTTAGTTAGTATTTGGATGGTCTGCTTTCTTTGCTATGATTTTATTTTCTCTGGTGACATCTTTTTAGCCTTAGGTGTGCTTCCCTCTAGAGCAGTCTGTTTAAGGTGTCCTGTTGTGGTGGCTTATGAGAGGTAAAGTGTCTCAACTTTCGTTTGTCTGGAAATTGTTTTATCCCTCCTTCATATTTAAATGATAATCATGCGTGATACAATATTCTTGGTTCAAGGCCCTTGTTTCATTACGTTAAATATATCATGCCATTCTCTTCTGGCCTGTATGGCTTCTATTGAGAAGTCTGATGATAGTCTGATGGGTTTTCCTTTGTAGGTGATCTTTTTTCTCTCTCTAGCTGTCTTTAATACCCTGTCTTTATCTTTGATCTTTGCCATCTTAATTACTATGTGTCTTGGTGTTGTCTTCCTTGGGTCCCTTGTGTTGGGAGATCTGTGGGCTTCCGTGGACTTTGAGACTATTTCCTTCCCCAGCGAGGGAAAGTTTTCAGCAAGTATTTCTTCAGGGACACTTTCTATCCCTTTTTCTCTCTCTTCTTCCTCTGGTACTCCTATAATGCGAATATTAATCCGTTTGGATTGGTCACACAGTTCTCTTAATATTCTTTCATTCCTAGAGATCCTTTTATCTCTCTCTGCCTCAGCTTCTCTGTATTCCAGTTCTCTGATTTCTATTCCATTAACAGTCTCTTGCATCTCATCCAGTCTGCTGTTAAGCCCGTCGATCGCTTTTCTGGTTTCTGCATTGTCTTTCCTCACTTCCCTCACTTCCTCCCTCAGCTCTTGCACATTTCTCTGTAGATCCATCTGAATTCTTTTTCAGGAAGACTGTGCATTTCCATCCCTTCAGGCTCCCTCTCTGGGGTTGTTTTGTTGATCTTAGTCTGGACCATATTCCTCTGTCTTTTCATGGCTATAGAAGTGGTCGCTGGTAGTTTCCACGTATGTCAGCTGGGCTCTTTAAGACTTTAAAAAGAAAAACGTAAAAAAAAAAAAAAAGAAAGAGAAGAAGAAACAAAAAACAAAACAGAACAACAACAACAACAACAAAAAACGCCCTTTGTGAGTAGATTCTTGGGGATGTTGTAGGTGGCGCTGTTGCTGCACTATTCCGCAGCCGTGGCTGCGCCGCTCCACAGGGCCGTTTATAGCTCTGGCTGGGGTGGGAACGAATGGGAGTTGAAATCTGTGGGTAGTCGAAGTGCGGCCACCCTTTCCCAGTCACTAGCTAAGGGGTCTGAAACTCCCCAGGACTCCCAGCCTGCTGGGCTGAGTGTGCCGGGGCAATCCAGCTCCTCCACTGGGCTCCTGTATCTTTAAGACTGCTGAAAAAAATGGGCACTTTTCTTCTTTTTTTTACTTCCCGGGAGCCGGCTGCAAGCACCCTGGCGCCTTCCCCACTCAAATCCTGCACCCTCTGTCTCTCCAATCTCTGCTACACCGCGTGATGTGTGTCAGGGCTCCCCGCATAGATCACCGGGGCTGGTTATTTCGAGGGGTGTAATTCCACTCCCTGCTGGCTCTGAATCCTCTTCTCCCGCCGTGCGCTGGGGTGCATGAGTGCTCGGGTCTCGCTGGGTCACGGCTCCGTATCTTACCCACCTCGTGGGGTGCCGAGTCCTCTCGGGTGTAGCTGCATGCGGTGCGCTTTTGTGTGTATTCTGGTTTCTCTTTTAGGAATAGTTGTATTTGCTGTATTTTCATAGATATATATAGTTTTGGGAGGAGATTTCTGTCGCCCTGCTCACGCCACCATCTTCCCGGAAGTCTCCTACAAGGCATTTTAAAAGACAAAAAAATATATATAATTTGAAGAGACAACAAGGTCATCAGAATCAGACTCAGATATAGTAGAGGTGTTGGAATTATCAGACCAGGAATTTGGAACAACTATGATTAATATGCTCAGATCTCTAATGGAAAAAGTGGACAACATGGAAGAACAGATGAGTAATGTAAGTAGAGAGATTGAAACTAGAAAGAATCAAGGGGGATTCTTGTAAGTTGGAAAGTAGATCATGGTTCCATTTCTCCCACCTACACACAGACCATTTCAATCTGAAGAAAGACTGAAATGAACACCTTCAATACAATGAGGGACAGAAAAATCACATTAAAAACACACACACACACAAAAGGGAAAGAGAGATAGAGACACGGTAACCATAGAAACTCCACCCCCAGCACAGCTACCAACAAAGGGGAGAGGGAGGGACATAATGAGACAGACAATGTGATCCAAATGAACAAGAAAAATCCCAGAAAAACAAAACAGTTAACCAATCTCCTGTTAACGAGTTTAAAGCAAAGGTTATAAAGATACTCCCTGGACCTGACAACACGATAGTGGAACTCAAGGCAGACGTCAACAAAGAGAAAGTTTAAAAAAAGAAGCAGAGATGAAGAATTCAACAGGTGAAATAAAAAATAACGAGGGAATGAACAGCATACTAGAGGATGCATAAGAGTGGATCAGTGAGTTGGAAATTAGAGTAATAGAAAGCACTCAACCTGAAGAGCAGAAGGAAGAAAATTAAAATGAGGATAAGGTAAGAGAATTCTGGAACAATATCAAACATCTTAATATCCACATTGTAGGAATTTCAGAAGGAGAAGAGAGAGAAAGGAGTAGAAAATTTGTTTGAAGAGATAATAGCTGAAAAATTTTCCTAACCTGGGGAAGGAAACAATCTACTAGGTCCAGGAAGCACAGAGAGCTCCAAATAAGATGAGGTCAAGGAGATCCACACCAAGATATATCGTAAGCAAAATGTCAAAAATCAAAGTCAGAGAGAATCTTAAAAGCAGCAAGAGGAAAGCAATGAATTATGTATAATGGCAACCCCATAAGGTTATCAGCTGATTTTCTGTGGAAACTCTAAAGGCCAGTAGAGAATGGCAAGATATATTCAAGGTGCTGAACAGAAAAAATTCTCCACCAAGAATATTCTACCCAGCAAGGTTATCATTCATAATTAAAGGAGAGATAGAGCTTCACAGATAAACATAAGTTAAAATAGTTCATCGCTACTGAACCAGCCTTACAAGAAATGTTAAAGGGACTTCTTTAAGAGGAAAAAAAAGATCCTAAATAGAAGCACGAAATTTAAGAAAGGGAATGATTTCCACTGGTAAAGCAAACGTATAGTAGAGGTAGTAGATTAATTACTTAAAAGCTAGTATAAGCTAGTATGGAGGTCAAAAAGACAAAAGTAGCAAAAGCAATTGCATGTAAAAATTAAGCAAATCAATAAAAAGGTGTAAAAGAAGAGATTTTTATAAAACATGGAGGAGAGGGAGTAAGAAATGTAGTGTTGGTAGAATGTATTCAAACTTAAGTGACCATCAACTTATTTAGATTTTTATATTCATAGGAGGTCATGTAAGAACCCCAAGGTAACCACAAACCAAAAATGGATAATAGATACAGAAGAAAGAAAGAAGGGAACCCAACCATAACACTAAAGGAAGTGATAAAGCACAAGAGAAGAGAGCAAGAGAGGA
Source organism: Smutsia gigantea (assembly GCA_032199065.1). Lineage (NCBI taxonomy): Eukaryota > Metazoa > Chordata > Mammalia > Pholidota > Manidae > Smutsia > Smutsia gigantea. The sequence continues at coordinate 10,904 of JAVSCE010000284.1, read as the reverse complement.
AAAAAGGATCAGAGAACTACAACAAAAACAACCAGGAAACATTTAACGAAATAACAGTAAGTACACACATATTGATAATTTAAAGGTAAATGGCTTAAATGCCCCAATCAAAAGATATAGGGTGACTGAATGGATGAAAAAAAGGAGACCCATGTATTTGCTGCCAACAAGAGACTCCCTTCAGACCTAAAAACACATACAGACTAAAACTGAAGGGGTGGAAAAAGATATGCCATGCAAATAGGGATGAAACAAAAAGCTGGAGTTGCTATACTTGTATCAGACAAAATAAGCTTCGGATAAGAGATAAAGAAGGATATTACATAATGATAAAGGGATTAGTCCAAAAAGAAGGTATAACAGTTGTAAACATCTATGCACCCAACATAGGAGCACCTAAATTTATAAACCAAATACTAACAGATCTAAAGGGAGAAATTGATGCAACGCAATAATAGTAGAGGACTTTAACATACCACTTACACCAATGGATAGATGATCCAGACAGAAAATAAAAAAGAAACAGAGGCATTGAATGATACATTAAACCAGATGGACTTAACAGATATGTACAGAACATTCTACCCAAAAGCAACGGAATATACTTTCTTCTTAAGTGTGCATGGAACATTCTCCAGAACAGATAACATATTAGGACACCAAACAAGTCTCAATAAATTTAAGAAGAGCGAAATTGTATCAAGCACTTTCTCTGACAATGATAGTATAAAACTAGAAATCAATTACAAGAAAAAAATTGGAAAGCAAACATGTTGAGGCTGAACAATGTGCTTCTAAATAATGAATCAAGGAACAGATCAAAGAGGAAATCAAACAATACATGGACACAAGTGAAAACAAATACAACCATTCAAAATACGTGGGATTCAGCCAATATGATTCTAAGAGGACGTTTATAGCAATACATGCCACCATGAGTAACAAGAACAACCTCAAGCAATCTAACCCTACAACTAAAGGAACCAGAAAAAGAAGAACAAAGCCCAAAATTAGTAGAAAGAGGGGCATAATAAAAGTCAGAGTGGAAATAGAGACAGAAAGTATTAGAAAAAAAAACAATGAAACCAAGAGCTGATTCTTTGAGAAGATAATAAAAATAGACAAACTCCTAGCCAGACTGATTGAGAAAAAAAAAAGGGCACAAATAAGCGAAATCAGAAATGAGACAAGAAAAGGAAATAAAAGGCATACAGATAGGGAATGAAGAAATAAAACTTTTTGTTGGTGGATGAAATGATTGTCTAGGTAGAAAATCCCAAAGAATTAACAAAAAATTATTGAAACTAATAAGCAATTATAGCAAGGTTAGTTTTGGTATCAGAAGGATAGATGTGGGAAGTGTTCTCTTCTATTTTTAGAAGATTTTGTGAAGGTTTGGTGTTAATTCTTCTTTAAATATTTGGTGGAATTCACCAGTGAAACCATTGAACCAGTCTTTTCTTTGTGGGAAGGTTTTTAAATTAATAATTTCATGGTTTGTTATAGGTCTATTCAGATTGTATTATTGAGTCAGTTTCACAAGTTCGTGAGTTTAAAAAATTAATATGCTTTTTTTTAGAACAGTTTTAAGTTTATAGAAAAATTGAGCAAATATTACAGTTTCCATAAAACTCCACAACTCCCCACTTCAAAGTTTCTCCAGTTACTAACATCTTGCATTATTAGTGTGGTATATTTGTTACAATGATGATCCAATATTGATACATTATTACTAACTAGAGCCCATAGTTTATATTATGATTCACTTCTTGTACTTTCTATTAATTTTGACAAATGTATAATGACATGTATCCATGATTATAGTGTCATACAGAACATTTTCTCTGCCCTAAAAATCCTCTATGTTCCACCTATTCATCCTGTCCACCCCCACCCCTGGCAGCCCCACTGAACTTTTTACTGTCTCCATAGTTTTGCCTTTTCCAGAAAGTCATATAGTTGGAGTACTGTAGTATGTAGCCTTTTCCATGTCTTTTTTGTGGCTTGATAGCTCATTTTTTTCTCTTTTTGTCACTGAATATTATTCCTTTGTATTTCAATTTGTTTACTCATTCACCTATTGAAGGACACTTTGTTTTCAAGTTTTGGTAATTATGAATAAAGCTGCTATAAACACTTGTATGCAGGTTTTGTGTGGATATGTTTTCAGTTCATCTGGGTGCATATAAAGAAACAAAATTGCTGGATCATGTGATAAGTCTATGCTTAGTGTTATAAGAAACTACCAAACTGTCTTCCAAAATGGTTGTACCATTTTTGCATTCCCATCAGTCCCTCTTGCTCCACATCTTCATCAGCATTTAATTTTGTCAGTTTTTTGGATCTTAACCATTTTTAATAAGTGAGTAGTGATGTTTAACTTTTTTTTAAACACAACTTTGACAGTCATTTACATTTCTTATTTGATGATTCACCTAGCCAGAACCTAAGATTTCATAGGAGACACACATAAAATCTGGATGTCTTACATTAAGCAAAACTCCTTAATAAGGTTTTATTTTGTTTCAAAAAAACAGATGGGTGTGACAGGGCATGTTATTTAGAGAGAAGTCATGCTTGGGTGAAAAATATGATCAGCAAAGAAAATTTGCAATTAAGGGAAATTTATTTCACTGGCAAAAATGCCACTCAAACTTTCAGAAAATGATGGGCATTTATTTAAAGAAGTTTTATTTGAGTAATTCTTCTGGTTGTTTTTTCTTGGTAAGAAGACATACAACTATAAAAGTATTCTATGACTTTATGATCTTAAGTTTCTTTCATCCTTGGTATATGAATAAAGGAATCTGGGCTTTGATAACCCTGTGTTATAATGACCCAAAACAATAGATGGACTAATATTCAGTCAAGTATAAAAAAGATTTTTAATTTTCATTACAAAATTTTGTCAACCCTATTATCATCTCCAAACCAAGAAATTTCAAATGCATATACCATCGGTAGAATTCAAAAGTAGTTACCTCAATTTTGGAATTTTCTTACTATGAACAATTACCGGAAATATACTCCCCAGTATTTACATTAGTTCTCTTCTTTCTCTGTACATTGTTGCCCAATTGTTCATTTGCTTCTGACACTGAACTTCCCCCTTTTTAAAAAATGTGAGGTAAGCCTCATGAACATTTCCATGCATAAAGAGATCTATAAAAGTGAACTGCAGTCTTAATTAGCAGCTCTGTAAAAGCCATTGGTTTGCATAAAGGATAGTACTTTCCTGAAAGCTGAAAATGAAATGTAGACAATCTAGCTTATACCTCCCTGCAGGATTACCTTTGAATAATTCTACTACCAGCAGCCTTAAATCATCACCCATCATGTTTTATAGGTTTCTAGAGAAGGCTTTTGAGACAATCTTGCAGTGTTAATGTTTAATGTTCCATAAACTATTGTCAGGATAAAATTCTCTTTTCTACCTAACTTGCCATTTTATCCTATTTCCATTTGAATTCTCTCTGAAGGTAGCTACTGCTCATCAAGTTCATTTACATTTTGACAACTGTTATTGATAAAGGACATGAGGCTTATGTTTTCAACTCCAGTGGTCAATTTTCAGCTGTCATTTACTTGAACTCTCAGCAGCATTGGCACAGATGACCAGTCATTCCAAGTTGATATCCTTTACTACTCATTTGGCTTCCATAAACTAAATTATTCTGTTTTTCTTTTCTGTTACCTCACTAACTGTTCCACCTGTCTTATTTTTTGGATTCTCCTTCTCTATTCTCACCCCCTAAAATGTTGGCATGCCCCCGGACTCAATCCTTAGTCCTATTTTCTTCTCTATCTGCATTTGTTCCATAGATGAAGTCAACCTTTGGCCTTAAATAACATCGACACACTAATGGCTCACAAATTTATCTTTATCATAGACCTGTTCCATGAGCTCCAGATTTATTTATCCCACTGTTTACTTGGCAGCTTAAATTTAACATGCTCAAAATTGAGCTCCTGATTCCCCACCCCAAACTATCTTTTCCCAGTGTTTCCAATTATAGTAAATCAAACCACCATTATCAGTTGTTCAGGCCAGAACCCTTGAAGTCATTCTTGACTATCCTCTCCATAACCCAGTACACTTTATTAGCAAATCCTATGGGCTCTGCCTTCAAAATGTGCCTAAAATATCACCACCACCATCAATTCAACCCATGTCCAAGCTGCTATCATCTCTCAACTAGATTATTGCAATACATTTCTGGCTAGTTCTCTTGTATCTGCTCTTGTCCCCTGAAAATCTATTCTTCACACAACATTCAGATTAAACTTTCTGTTATTAACTAAATTGTATCCCCCCAAAATTCATGTTGAAGCCCTAGCCCTCCATATCATGGTACTTGGAGAAGAGGACTTTGGGAGGTAGGTAGACTTAGATGAGATCTTGACAATGGGACCCAGACAATGAGATTAGTGACCTTACAAGAAAAGACATCAGAGAGCTTGCTTCCTCTCTCTGTCTACCCAAATGCACAGAGGAAAGGCCATGTGAGAACACAGGAGGAAGGCGGTTCTCTGAAATCTAAGAAGAGAGCTCCAACTGGACATCTACCCTGTTGGCAACTTCATCTTGAATATTGAATCTCCAGAACTATGAGAAATCAATTCCTGTTGTTCAAGCCACCCAGTCTATGGTATTTTGTTATTGCAGCCTGAGCTAAGACACTTTCTAGAAGTACAGAAATTAAGTCATATAATTTTCCTGCCCAAAACTCACAAATGACCTGCTATCATTTGTAAAAGAAAGCCCAAAGATCTTACTATGACCTACACAATTCTGTATGATCTGGATCCCTGCTACTTTTTTTACCCCATCTCTTACCAAGCTCCCCCTGGATCATAGTATTCCAGCTACTCTGGCTTCTTTGCTTTTGCTAGGTTACCACACATATTTCCTCCATTCAGGGATTTTACACGTGCTGACCCTGCTCCTCTTCCTACTCATGGTGATTACTCACTTGCTTTTTTTAGAGTTTTCTCAAATATCTCGAAGATTCCTTTCTATCTAAAATAGTCACATCTTTACATCATTACTTTTTGTGCTTCCATCCTGATGAATTTTTATTTATAAAGTTATCATCAGTGGAAGGGGGAAAAAGATTGTGGTGTGAGAATTGAGGCAGAAACCTCCTCCCAAAACAACATATAACATGAAAATACAGCAAATACCACTTATACTGAAAGAGCAACCTAAAGACTGTAGAACAGACTGTCTATATCTGGGGAAAAGAGAAGACCTTACAGAAAAGGGAAAAGAAGCAAAGCCATGATCCACAGGACCCAAGCCCTCCCCCCATCCCAGCTCACAGGTGGGAGGAAGAGAAACAGAGCAGGGAGGGAGTAGAAGTCAAGGATTGCTAAACACGCACCCCTGCAAATCTTCTCTGGGAGCACAAAACCACGTTACATGGTTCTCTGGAGATTAGTGGGATTGGAAAGCAAAGACAGGCAGAATACTTAGAGAGACTGAAATTCCAGGTGCTTGTGGAGAAAAGGTATGCACAACTGGCCACTCTGGGACAAAAGAAAGGTGGGCACTTTGAAAGACTTCCCAATAGTGAGAGGGGTGGTAAAGGGGCAAGGATTACACAGAGCTTGCTTCTCAGGAGAAAGGACAGGTGGACAAAATCATCCTGGCACACATAGCCCAACGGGATGGGAATTTTCAGGAGCTTGAGATGCTCCATCCCCTTGGCTGACAATGCAGCCCTGAGGGCCCCCACTGTAGTACACAGCCTGCTGCTCCTTCCTCGTGACAGACACTGGTCTGCACAACTGCTTCCCCTGCCAGAGGGTGGCCATGCCTACAACAGTTACAGGGGTATAACACAGAGGCTCCTGCCTGCATGCTCGGCCCACTGGACATGGCAGTGGAGGCAGACACTGCAGCCAGGAAGCAGGAGGCAGGCACTGGTGCTGCTTGCCTGTGACCCCTGCCATTGTTCCAGGTGCTCAGCAGCTGCAGAGAGTAGAGCTTCTGGGCACTAGAGTGTACTGCCTACACAAAGTTATTATTCCATAGGAATCACTAGAAAAATGAAATGGCAAAAAAAACTTTGTACAAACAAAAATTCAGCAAATGCCAGAAAGAGGGCTCAGTAAAACTGAAATCCCCAATCTTCCTGATAAAGATTCCAAAATAAAAATCATAAACATGCTCACAAAGCTACTGAAAAACATTTGAGATCTCAGGGAGGACTTCAAGAAAGAGATAGAAACTTTGAAAAATATAGCATCTGAAATGAAACAAACAATGGAGGGATTTAAAAGAAGATTAGATGAGGTAGAGGAGACAGTAAATGACGTAGAAATTAGAGAACAGGAATACAAAGAAGCTGAGGCACAGAGAGAAAAAGAATCTCTAGGAATGAAAGAATAATAAGAGAATGGTGCGACCAATGCAAACCGAATAATATGTGCATTATTAATAATAGGAACCAGAGGAAGAAGAAGAGAGAAAAGGAGATGGAAAGTCTCCCTGAGGAAATAATTGCTGAAAAATTCCCCAATCTAGGGAAGAAAATAGTCTCTCAGATCATGTAAGTGCAGAGATCTCCCAACACAAGGAACCCAAGGAAGACAACACCAAGACATATAATAATTAAAATGGCAAAGATCAAGGACAAAGAGAGACTATTAAAAGCAGCCAGAGAGGGGAAAAAAGATCATGCACAAAGGAAAGTCTATCAGGCTATCATCAGGCTTCTCAGCAGAAACCTTATATAGGTCAGGAGGAAGTGATATGATATATTTAATTCAGTGAAACCGAAGGACCTCCAACCAAGAATACACTACCTGACAAGATTATCATTTAAATTTGAAGCAGGGATTAAACAGTTTCTAGATAAGCAAAAGTTGAGGGAATTTACTTCCCACAAACTGTCTCTTCAGTGTATTTTGGAGGGATGGCTATAGATGGAAGTGCTCCTAAGGCTAAATAGGTGTCACAAGAGAAAATAAAACCACAGTAAAGGAAGTAAACCAGTCAATTACTAAGCAAATGCAATATTAAATCAACTACCCACAAAGTCAAGGGATATGCAAAAAGAACAAATATGACACCTAATATATAAAGAGTGGAGGAGGAAGAAGAAGAAGAAGAGGGAAAAAATCATTTAGATTGTGTCTGAAATAGCATAATAAGTGAGTTAAGTTAGATAGTAAGGAAGCTGTCCTTGAACGTTTGGCAATGACAAATCTAAAGCCTTCTATGACAGTAAGAACATATCTACAGATAATCACCCTAAAGGTAAATGGACTGAATGCACCAATCAAAAGACATAGAATTAGAGAATGTGTAAAAAACAAGACCCATCTATATGCTGTCTCACTTCAAACCAAAAGACATACACAGACTAAAAGTGAAGGGATGGAAAAAGATACTTCATGCAACTAACAGGGAGAAAAAAATCACAAGTAGCAGTAATTATATCAGAAAAAACAGACTTCAAAACAAAGTAACAAGAGACAAAGATGGACATTAAATAAATAAAATCAAGAAGAATAAAACAATAGAAAGAATCAATAAAACCAGGAGCTGGTTCTTTGAGAAATTAACCAAATTGATAAACCCCTTGCCAGACTTATCAAGAAAAAAGAGAGTATACACATAAACAGAATCAGAAATGAGAAAGGAAAAATCACTACGGACACCACAGAAATACAAAGAATTATTAGAGAATACTATGAAAAATTATATGCTAACATTTGGAAAATCTAGGAGGAATAGACAACTTTCTAGAAAAATACAACCTTCCAAGACTGATCCAGGAAAAAACAGAAAATTGAACAGACCAATTACCAGCAATGAGATTGAATTGGTAAAGAAAAAATTAGCTAAGAACAAAAGTCCTTTACCAGATGGCTTCACAGCTGATTTTTTTTTAATTTAATTTATTTTATTATCATTAATTTACAATTACATGTGCAATATTACGATTATTAAACTACCCCTTCATCAGGTCCCCCCCACCAACCCCATTACAGTCACTGTCCATCAGCGTAGTGAGATGCTATAGAATCACTACTTGTCTTCTCTGAGTTGTACTGCCCTCCCCGTGCCCCCCCAACATTACATCTGCTAATCGTAATGCCCCTTTTTCCCTCTTATCCCTCCCTTCCCGCCCATTTTCCCCAGTCCCTTTCCCTTTGGTAACTATTAGTCCGTTCTTGGGTTCTGTGAGTCTGCTGCTGTTTTGTTCCTTCAGTTTTTTTCTTTGTTCTTATACTCCACATATGAGTGAAATCATTTGATACTTGTCTTTTTCGGCTTGGCTTATTTCACTGAGCATAATACCCTCTAGCTCCATCCATGTTGTTGCAAATGGTAGGATTTGTTTTCTTCTTATGGCTGAATAATATTCCATTGTGTATATGTACCACTCTTCTTTATCCATTCATCTACTGATGGACACTTAGGTTGCTTCCATTTCTTGGCTATTGTAAATAGTGCTGCGATAAACATAGGGGTGCATCTGTCTTTTTCAAACTGGGCTGCTGCATTCTTAGGGTAAATTCCTAGGAGTGGAATTCCTGGGTCAAATGGTATTTCTATTTTGAGTTTTTTGAGGAACCTCCATACTGCTTTCCACAATGGTTGAACTAATTTGCAGTCCCACCAGCAGTGTAGGAGGGTTCCCTTTTCTCCACATCCTCGCCAACATTTGTTGTTGTTTGTGTTTTGGATGTTGGCCATCCTCACTGGTGTGAGGTGATATCTCATTGTGGTTTTAATCTGCATTTCTCTGATGATTAGCGATGTGGAGCATCTTTTCATGTGCCTGTTGGCCATCTGAATTTCTTCTTTGGAGAAGTGTCTATTCATGTCCTCTGCCCATTTCTTAATTGGATTATTTGCTTTCTGTTTGTTAAGGTGCATGAGTTCTTTATATATTTTGGATGTCAACCCTTTATCAGATACGTTTTTTATGAATATATTCTCCCATACTGTAGGATGTCTTTTTGTTCTACTGATGGTGTCCTTTGCTGTACAGAAGCTTTTCAGCTTGATATAGTCCCACTTGTTCATTTTTGCTTTTGTTTCCCTTGCCCGGGGAGATATGTTCATGAAGAAGTTGCTCATGTTTATGTCCAAGAGATTTTTGCCTATGTTTTTTTCTAAGAGTTTTATGGTTTCATGACTTACATTCAAGTCTTTGATCCACCTTGAGTTTACCTTTGTGTATGGGGCTAGACAGTAGTCCAGTTTCATTCTCTTACATGTAGCTGTCCAGTTTTTCCAACACCAGCTGCTGAAGAGGCTGTCATCTCCCCATTGTATATCCAAGGCACTTTTATCAAATATTAATTGACTGTATATGTTTGGGTTAATGTTTGGATTTTCTATTCTGTTCCACTGGTCTGTGGGTCTGTTTTTGTGCCAATACCAAATTGTCTTGATTACTGTGGCTTTGTAGTAGAGCTTGAAGTCAGGGAGTGTAATTCCCCCTGTTTTATTCCTCCTTCTCAGGATTGCTTTGGCTATTCGGGGTCTTTTGTGGTTCCATATGAATTTTAGAATTATTTGTTCCAGTTCATTGAAGAAAGCTGTTGGTAGTTTGATAGGGATTGCATTGAATCTGTAGATTGCTTTAGGTAGTATAGCCATTTTGACAATATTTATTCTTCCTAGCCAAGAGCATGGGATGCATTTCCATTTGTTAGTGTCCTCTTTAATTTCTCTTAGGAGTGTCTTGTAGTTTTCAGAGTACAGGTCTTTCACTTCCTTCGTTAGGTTTATTCCTAGGTATTTTATTCTTTTTGATGCAATTGTGAATGGAATTGTTTTTCTGATTTCTCTTTCTGTTAGTTCATCATTAGTGTATAGGAAAGCAACAGATTTCTGTGTGTTAATTTTGTATCCTGCAACTTTGCTGAATTCAGATATTAGTTCTAGTAGTTTTGGAATGGAATCTTTAGGGTTTTTTATGTACAGTATCATGTCATCTGCAAATAGTGACAATTTGACTTCTTCTTTACCAATCTGGATACCTTGTATGTCTTTGTTTTGTCTGATTGCTGGCTAGGACCTCCAGTACTATGTTGAATAACAGTGGAGAGAGTGGGCATCCCTGTCTTGTTCCCGATCTTAGATGAAAAGCTTTCAGCGTCTCGCCGTTAAGTATGATGTTAGCTGTGGGTTTGTCATATATAGCCTTTATGATGTTGAGGTACTTGCCCTCTATACCCATTTTGTTGAGAGTTTTAATCAGGAATGGATGCTGAATTTTGTCAAATGCTTTTTCAGCATCTATGGAGATGATCATGTGGTTTTTGTTCTTCTTTTTGTTGATGTGGTGGATGATGTTGATGGATTTTCGAATGTTGTACCATCCTTGCATCCCTGGGATGAATCCCACTTGATCATGGTGTATGATCCTCTTGATGTATTTTTGAATTAGGTTTACTAATATTTTGTTGACTATTTTTGCATCTACGTTCATCAGGGATATTGGTCTGTAATTTTCTTTTTTGTTGAGGTCTTTGCCCGGTTTTGGTATTAGAGTGATGCTGGCTTCATAGAATGAGTTTGGAAGTATTCCCTCCTCTTCTATTTTTTGGAAAACTTTAAGGAGAATCGTTGTTATTTCTTCTCTGTATGTCTGGTAGAATTCAGAGGTGAATCCATCAGGTCCGAGGGTTTTGTTCTTGGGTAGTTTTTTGATTACCAATTCGATTTCATCGCTGGTGATTGGTCTGTTTAGTTTTTCTGTTTCTTGCTTGGTCAGTCTTGGAAGGTTGTATTTTTCTAAGAAGTTGTCCATTTCTTCTAGGTTTTTCCAGCTTGTTAGCATATAGATTTTCATAGTATTCTCTAATAATTCTTTGTATTTCTGTGGGGTCCGTTGTGATTTTTCCTTTCTCATTTCTGATTCTGTTTATGTGTGTAG
>JAVSCE010000283.1:0-50219 GCA_032199065.1 Smutsia gigantea | reverse complement strand
ACCCTCCTACACTGCTGGTGGGAATGCAAATTAGTTCAACCATTGTGGAAAGCAGTATGGCGGTTCCTCAGAAAACTCAAAATAGAAATACCATCTGACCCAGGAATTCCACTCCTAGGAATTTACCCTAAGAATGCACTAGCCCAATTTGGAAAGGACAGATGCACCCCTATGTTTATTTCAGCACTATTTACAATAGCCAAGAAATGGAAGCAACCTAAGTGTCCATCAGTAGATGAATGGATAAAGAAGATGTGGTACATATACACAATGGAATATTATTCAGCCATAAGAAGAAACAAATCCTACCATTTGCAACAACATGGATGGAGCTAGAGGGTATTATGCTCAGTGAAATAAGCCAAGCCGAAAAAGACAAGTATCAAATGATTTCACTCATCTGTGGAGTATAAGAGCAAAGAAAAAAGTGAACGAACAAAACAACAGCAGACTCACAGAACCCAAGAACGACTAATAGTTACCAAAGGGAGGCAACAGAAAATGGGCGGGAAGGGGGAGGGATAAGAGGGAAAAAGGGGCATTACGATTAGCAGATGTAATGTTGGGGGCACAGGGAGGTGGTGTGGACAACTCAGAGAAGACAAGTAGTGATTCTATAGCATCTCTTACCACGCTGATGGACAGTGACTGTAATGTAGCTGGTGGGGGACCCGATGAAGGGGTAGTTTAATAATCGTAATGGTTGCACATGTAATTGTAAATTAATGATAATAAAATAAATTAAATTAAAAAAAAAACAATGGAGCTGTCTCAGGGGAGCTCCCTGTCCTGGAAGGTATATAAGCAGTACCTGGTGGTTGGTCCTGATGTCTGGGGTTCAGGATCCTGCTGTGATCTGGGTAGGTGGGGAATGGAACCTACTCTCCAAATTAAATCAGTATCAGTCACGGAACACCTACCCCAGTGGTGGGCACGAAGTGGGGTCAGAAAAGGCAAGGCTGCCTGCCTGCCATTGTGGAGCAGGTCTTGTCCTCATGTGGACAGAGAGTACAGGAAGGTGGGAGTATGGGGAAGGTGCCAGCGTGAGAGGCTGTAGGCCACCCCACCTCAGAGTGAGACAGGGACCGTGGGTGTAGTCAGAGTAGGGTGAGGAAAGCAAGGCAGGATATTTGCAGTCAGAGCAATGTAAATACATGCAAGGAAACCTCCCTACTAAAACTCTGTGTTAAACATTCAGCTCTAGAGTAATTCTTCAGTGAGATCAGTTAATATTCCCCATATAAAGAAGAGTAGCACATGTTTTTATTATGCTAATCATTTATAATCATGTGTAAGATTCACTTTAACATGCTAAAAGGCCCAGGCCTAGGTGCTGTCTTTCCTCCTTCAGATCTGATGAGGTGATTTTGCAAACTGGGCAACTAATTTAGCATGCAAGCCCAGCCATAACACAGTAAAAGGCAAGGAGGATTCCACCTTAAAGATAAGACTGCATTTTAATACCCAAGAAGTTAAGATGTTAAAAATTCTTAACTTACTCTTTAGCAAACAATACCTCATCCCATCTTGGGGGCTGAGCAGGTGGCCTTGTTTCATATGCCCCCAGACCTAGATGCTGGTATCTCAGGGAGAAATCAACAGAGCAAGAAGTTACTTGTATCAAGTTACTTGTAAATCTCCTAGGACCACTTAAGTCCACAGCCCTAAGCTTTTTTTCCTCGAAAAATCCTCATCTGCCTATAAAACCCCTAGACAATGCACCACACTGAACTCTTTTGACCCTTCCTGGCGTGAGCCGGGAGCTCTGTCCTTTCACTTTATCTCTAAATAAAAGCCTGTACCTTGCTCTCCTACCTTGAGTGTTTGTGAAGCTCATTCTTCAACTTGGTGAACAAGAACTCCGGCATCAAGAGGACCACTGAAAAGAGCAAAGCCGGGATGTCGGTGGTGGGAATGGGAGTTAGGCTTTATGTAAAAGCAACCCTGCATGGAGGTTTAACCAAATAAACGTGTGTGCCCCTCACTCTCCAAGAGATCTGTAGCTTCTCTGGGAGCCCAGGCCCCTTCCTGACTCACTGTCCTCAGCACATGGCTTTTGATCTTTGGGACCTAAGCTGGCTGAGGACTGCAAAATGTCAAGAATGGCACCTGAGTCTGCTCCACTTACTTAACTGGATACCATCTCCATCTGGGTCCCTCACTGCACTCCGGGGCATCGACTCAGGCCAGCTTCTCACTGCTGTCTCCTCCATGTACCTCACACAGGGCCAGTGCACTAGTGGCCTGGGAATTGTACTGGACTTAACTGCCTGAGGAAGAGCAGAGGCTGGAATACTGTGTTCTGGATGCCAGGTGGCCCCAACAACCAGAGCCCTCTGCCAGTTCTGTTATAATCAACTGGCAGACACTATAGCTGGCTGAGAGTGATAATGAGCAGGCACTAAGAACTGAGCCAACATCACTCCCAGCCTTATAGCTGAGGCCCCACACTGTTTCTGCTGAGCCTGTTCCTCCACCTGCAAATATATTTACGTGTTGTACCTGTTGCCAAAATGCTCGCATGCCCTGGGCAGCCCCTGAGGCCCCTCCTCTAGCCTCGCTTCAGTGGCCCCCTGCCCAGGTCCGATGGCCAGGGGTGTCCAGAGTGCATGCCCTTGGAGGCACCTGGCTACAAGGTCCCTGCCTGGGGTGCCCAACCCTGCCCTTCATTTCTTCAGTCACCAAGAAGTGTGTTCAGGTCGGGTCCAGGCCTGCTTTGACACGCCCTGGGGAGTGAAGATGGGCCCATAGCCATGGGAGATATCACAACCGTAGGCAGACCCTCCCAATGCGTGCCAAGGGGGTGGCTGAAGGCTGATGGGCAGTCCAGGCAGGAAGGCTTCCCCTAAGTTTTGGTCCTAGCACATTTTGAAGGGCAAAAAAGGGAGGAAAGGGCATTCCAGGCTGAGGGAACAAGACAGTGCAGGGGCAGGGGCTCTGAGAACACTGGATTATCCGGGGAGGCTCAAGCATTTCGCATGTCAAGTAGTGGAACGGTGTACATGTATGTGTGCATGGAAGCCCAGGGCAGGCAATGAGACCAGTCAGGCCTTAGAAGCCTTACTGGGCCCCAAACACTTCTGTGCCAGGCCATCACCTGGGGCTTGTATCCCACTGCAGGGCTCTGGAGGCAGGCACCTGGGAGTACCCCTTTCTGGTTTGAGGTATAAGCCTCTTCACTATACCTTCGATGGCTTCCCTCAAAGAGGGGTCAAGGAGGGATCTTGTTAGCGGTGTAGGTGTGAAAGGAAGAACTGGTCAGTCTACTAAACGCTCACTGGGGCCCAACGAAGTGACTGAGCTGCCAGGGACACAAAGCTGCTGACAGGGCTGGGTTCAGAGTTTGAAGTATTCTATCTACCTCAAATGGAGCCCTAGTCTAAACCCACCGCAGGAGCCAGAGACCCAGAATTCCCCCAAGAACTGCCTAACTATATGCATTTCCCCCAAAGTCATAATCTCCAGGAGTAAAGCCCAGAAGATTTCGTTTTAACAGGGTCCCCGGCGATTTCCATGCATACTTGCTAGTCTGAGAACTAGGCCCGGCACCTTCAGGCCCGGAGAGCCTCACAGGGCTGCCAGGGTCGCGGAGGCCCGAACTCCCGCTGAGGGACACGCGGCCACCCGCCCTCTTCCGAAAAGTTCACACGCCGGGCCGCTGCGCCCCCTCGCGGCCGCCGGAGACGGTGGCTTGGGGCTCGGCCGGTTCAGGGCTACAAGCGGGAGTCCCGCGTACCGGTCAGGGAGTGACCGTCGTGGCCCCCGCCGGAAGCTCGGAGCAGGAGCTCTTTGGTCACACGGTGAAAGTCGACCTCGCCCGGATCCGGCTGTCAGAACGCGCCCCCCTGCGCATCCGGAACACCGCACGGATCGTGAGGGCTCCACCCATCCTGTAGCGTCATGCTCGTGCGCGCGCCCGCGATAGTGTGCGCAGGCGCACAGAGGCCGGGTGGCCGCCATTGCTTCTTTTTCGAGTCGAGTGGCCTGTTAGGAGAAGTTCGCGGGCGGGAAGGAAGGGTTAAAGAAGGACGGCGGCCGGGGCGGCAGGGGTAGCTCACCCAGGGCGAGGTGCCTGAATGACTGGAGCAAGGAACTGCAACCCCCCAAATGCACTGCGCTGCAGGGTTGCGCGAGGCAGTGACGTAAAAGGTCTGGGACACTACCATTTCTCTATTGGGGGTCGAGGACGCGGTGGCGAAGGCTGGCGACGCGCTCTTTTTTGCAGCTGGAGGGTCACCGGATATCAGCGCGCGGTGTGCGGGCTCCGGTTTTCAAAGCGCCTTCGCGAACTTGCTATTTGACCAATGTAAAGTATCCATTTACCCTTTCCTGTAGGAATTTCCTTACTGTGTACCCATGCCTTTCAGCCGTGGGCTGGCCACTGAGCCAGCCAGACACCATTATCATCATTATTCCAGACACCGTTGTTGTTATTGTAGTAGTTATTGTCATTACAGTAGTCTTTATTTTGAAATAATCTCAAAACTACAGAAAATTTCAAGAATTTTCTTGTAAAACACCGTATACCCTTTGATAATTGTTAGAGGCAGATGCCCCTTTTCCTCTGACTTTCAGTGTGTATTTTCTAAAAACAAGGACATTCTTCTACGTTTTAAGTCGGGTAATATTGATCAAGATTATTCTGTAACCGGTAATCCATATATAAATGTTTCCAGTTGTCCTAATAATGCCCTTATATTGAGACTACTTTTTTCTTGGCCTAGGTTCCCATGCAGGACTGCAGGTTGGGTTCAGCTGTTGTGTGTAGTCTCCTGCAGTGTGGGGCAGCTCCCTAGCTTCCCTGGACTCTCAGGACTTTGACACTTTTGAGATTCCTGGCCAGTTGTTTTGTAGAACTGGGTTTGTGGTTGTCTGAGATTTCTTCACTACTAGACTCTGATATCTGCAGAAGTGGTACCAACCAGATGCCGTTATTCAGACTCTGAGAGTGTGTCTTGGATGATGGAGTAAGCAGCCACACCAGCCTCCAGGGACGCACTCCCAGACCCTGCTAGATTATACCCTTTCGGTGGCTGCCTCCCCCGCTGGGGTTTCACGCTCATCTCACTAAGGTCTCTGGCTTCCCTATAGCACCCAGAGCCATGGTCCATGCCTTCCTCGTCCACACCTTGCGGGCTCCGCAGGCTGAGGACACAGGCTTTTGCCGAGTACTCTACTCCTGTGTCTTTGGTGCTGAGAATTCACCAGATGATCCGCGTCCACATGGTGCCGAGAGGGACAGGCTCCTCCGCAAGGAACAGATTTTGGCTGTGGCCAGGTAACTGCGCAAGCCTTCATTGAACACACGCGGTTCCCTGGGGGAGAACTAAGAAACAGAGAAAGTTTTAGAGAAGCGTTTTCCAAGAGTCTTCCACGGTTGTTCACAAGTGTTACATGAAAAAGGGTTAAAAAAATAATAATGCTATTATCCTCATCATTATTATTATAGTAGCATTTGTTAAGTCTGAGTTATGTGCTAAGCGTTTGTGTTCTGAGCATTTCACTTTAAGAACTCATTTAATCCTTGTAAGAGTCTTGAAGTAGGCACAGTTATTATTATCCCCACCTTACAGGTGAAGAAACTAAGGTACAGAGAGTTTAAGGAACTTAACTTGCCTAAGGTTTTACAGCTGGCAAGCAGCAGCATGTAGGCAGACAGACCCTGGTACAGATTAAATATGCTTTGCAGTGCAGGACTTCTCAGGGTCTTTAGTGCCTATAGGCTTTATGAATCTCTAAGGAGAAAGAATGTGGTACATGGGAACTCTGTTCCCAGACCCTCCTGAAAGCTTGGGATCCACAGAGCACAGTTTGGCAAACACTTCCAGATGGGGTGGCTGGCCTTGGACCCTCCCATCCCAGACCCTGAAGGAGCCAGCAAGTGCCAGAATCTGTTGGCCCCTGTGTATTCTGGGTGGAAGACCAACATTCGGGTGGCCCTGTGCCAGCCTTCTGCCATCCCCTTGTTCTTCTGGGCCTCCACCCCTTCCTGTGGCACAGAAACCAAACAGATGCCTTTAAAACCAGCTTGTGCATGAAGGCGATTCAGAAAGGATCAGAGAGTGCTTTCAAAAGCCTGGATGGCCAAATGGAAAGTCTTTCTTTTTTTATTTGGAGAGGGTTACAGGGTGAGATGAAGGTGGAGAAGTTGGACAGCCCAGGTGAGACATAGCTTTCACTCCCCTTCCAATGACTCACTTTTCTTTATGGGGAGGAGGTTTTGTGAATCAGGTGTGGGCAGGATCTTCCCCAGATACCCTTTTCCGGCCCAAGGAGCTGTGTTCAAAGTCTGCATTTTTTTGGCCACACAGAGTGAAATGGTTCAGGGCCCGGAGGCTGGAGCCTGGATTCCAGTTCCCACTCACCCTTCCTGCTCTGTGGGCCTGCGCAGGTCACTTAGTCTCTCTGGGACTCAGCTTCTATATCTGAAGTATGGGAGTAATGGCAGCTCCCAGCTCCAGGGGTGGTCATGAGGATGACAGAAGTCAGTGACCCATTGGCTTTTCCCAGGCAGGTGGAGTCCATGTGCCAGCTGCAGCAGCAGGCATCCGGCCGGCACCCCACGGACCTACAGCCCCAGTCCTCAGATGAGCTGGTGCCCCCGCATGAGGCTCCATGCGGGGCCTTCCGCCTGGCAGCAGGGGACCCTTTCCGGGAGCCTAGGACGGTGGTGTGGCTGGGTGTGCTCTCATTGGGCTTTGCCCTGGTGCTGGATGCCCATGAGAACCTGCTGCTGGCTGAGAGTACACTCCGGCTGCTGGCACGCCTCCTCCTCGACCACCTCCGGCTGCTGACTCCCAGTGCCAACCTCCTGCTGCGCGCTGATCGAATTGAGGGCATCCTTGCCCGCTTCCTACCCCATGGTCAGCTGCTCTTCCTCAATGACCAGTTTGTCCAGGGTCTAGAGAAGGAATTCAGTGCTGCCTGGCCCCGCTGACCCTTTACTGGGATGGAAGTTCCTGAGAGGAAAGAGCTTGGGTGCAGATGGACACACAGCCAGGTGAAGCTTGGTGTCTGCCTCTTTCCCAACCTGCTCCCAGCCCTGGTGTGCTACCACACTCAGGACAAGCTGGCAAAACAGGTTGCGGGCAGAGGGTGGAGGGGAGGAATCACAGAACATCCTATGCCTGGAGCTGTCCCATGACTTATTCGGACTGCTGTATTGGGCCCGCCCCACTTGTCCTTGACCCTGCTTTCCCCTGTCCCCGCCAGCCAGCCAGCCCCAAACAGTGTGTCTGCTGCCAGTGCTGGGCTGGTGAGAGCGGATGTTTGTAACTCAGCCCACTTTCTCCTTCCAAACTCACAGTCATTGCAGCACAGAAGGAGTCTCTCAGACCCCGAGGGTGGGGGAGCTGGTCTCTGCCATTGCACCCCACTCAGACATCATCAGCCAGGATTTGGTCAGTGAGGACTTGCTTGGTGTCCAGCCTCAGCACAGTTCACAAATGGGTCAGTCATTCAGTAGGGGGATTCTACAGCTCCTTTTGGGCCCAGCCCGTTCGCACCGGGTAGCCTGGAGATAATCATGGACTTCCCTCATCTGCAGGGAGGGAAGGTGCTATCTGGTGGATGCAAGAGGTCTGGCCTGGGCAATGTCATCTTTCTCATTTGGAATTAAAAGCACTGACTGTATGATTTCACCCTCCATCTGTGTGAGTTTGATTTAATGCACATCTTCTTCTGTGAGTAATGCCTCTCTGTATGGCCCTTAGCTGGGTGTCTAAACGTTTGTGGTCAAGGATGCCCTCAGGGTTTTCGGGAGGTGTCCCGCTCTTATCCCCCCATCACTTGTGTTTTCTTATGTGTCTCCTTTGGATGCTAACACTTGCTTCCTCTACCAAAATATGGCGGGTTACCGTGGATCCCACAGAGCCTAAGACAAGGATTGGGTGCAAGCGATTTATGTGGGAGGTGATCCTGGGAAGTGCCAGAAGGGGAGGCGGTGCATACAGGTGCAATACCATGGGCAGTAAGGAGCTGAGGGCCTCTAGGGGCCGGTGCACAGGCAGTACCTCTGAATGGCTTCACCTGAGTGGGGAGAGGCTGGGGATATTTGTCTGCCACTCTGTTCAGTCAGTGGTTCTAGTTGGTCTCAGGGCACATTCCCTGGCTCTCTTAAGTCCTCAGGCAGTGTGACGCTGGGCCTGCCTACACATGATAAAGTTGAAAGGGGTATGGTGGGGGACTCTGCTGCTGTTAGGAAGTCTTTAATCAGCAGCTCCTTGGGAAAAAAAACCTCAATTTACATCTGTTTCATGATCTGGCTGTTACCTCTGAGGTGTGGCTTTCTTGTAAGGTCAGAAAGAGCCTCGTTGGTGGTCAGGTGTTGGCTTCATCTCTTGCCAATCATCAGTTGCCCTTTGGCACCCAGGAAGGACCCACTCACACCTACTTAGGAGGCAGGCTTTTGCCTCCCAAGTCTGCAGCCAAGGCCACTAACCATGCCATGCCTTCCACTACTGCTGTCACCAGTGGGACAAGGCCACTTTCTCCATCCTGGTGAGACAGGGACCATGGGCTTACAGTAGGGTGAGGGCCTCTGGAAAAAGCAAGGCAGGGTATTTACAGTCAGAGCAATGTAACTACATGCAAGGAAACCCCCTACCAAAACTCTGTGTTAAACATTAAGCTCTAGAGTCATTCTTCAGTGAGATCAGTGACTATTCCCCAAATAAAAAAGAGTAGCACATGTTTTTGTTCTGCTAATCATTTGTAATCATGTGTAAGATTCACTTTAGCATGCTAAAAGGCCCAAGCCTATGTGCTGTCTTTCCTCCTTCAGACCTGATGAGGTGATTTGCAAACTAGGCAACTAATAATGGCAAGTAAGCCCAGCCATAAACAACATAGTAAAAGGCAGGAAGGATTCCACCTTAAAGATAAGATTGCATTTTAATACCCAGGAAGTTAAGAAGTAAGATTCTTTCTTAACTTACTCTTTAGCAAACAATACCTCAGCCCACCTTGGGGGCTGGGCAGGTGGCCTTGTTTGATATGCTCCCAGACCTAGATAGTATCTCAGGGAGAAATCAGAGCAGGAAGTTCCTTGTGTTAATTCTAAATATTCAGGGACCACTTTAACAAGTCCACACCCTTAAGCCCTTTATCCAGTTCCCAAAAATCCTCAATTGCCTATAAAACCCCTAGACAACGAACAGCTACAGGCTCTCTTGTGCCCCCTGGGCTCACGAGCTCTGTCCTCTCACTGTATCTCTAAATAAAAGCCTCTTCCTGGCTCTCCTACCTTGGGTGTTCACTAAGTTCATTCTTTGACTCTGCAAACAAGAACCCCAGCATCACTGGGGTGCCACAAATCACCCTCTGACCTGGAAGACCTACAAGGACCGCAGTCTATGTGTGCAGTGAGCCATGCCACTGGAAATGTCCCACAGGTCCCCAGTGAGTGCCCCCTACCCTATACAACTGCTTTCCAGGCCGGTGGTCCTGGTGCAGTGGCTATATTCTCACAAGAACAGATCCCTCTGGCCTCAGTTGAAGGGCCCAAGTCTGGCTTGTCTGAAACCTTTCTATTTTTCAAACTAAACTGGAGGAAGAGGGAGAGACCCTGCTTGCCTGGAAGCTGTGGAAGTTGGGGTTAAATGGGGCGATAGCCTTGGTTCCTATGAGGTGAAGGAAACTGATGTACACAGAATGGCAGAGACTGAGACTGTGTCCTGGGGCCGCTGAGCCCCTGGTTTCTGTTGCTCCAGATGCCCGGTTGGCACCTTGAGGTTCCTTAATCCCATGAGCTTGTCCAGCATCCTTTCCTTACGCTACCACTGTTAGAACCCAGAACTGCCTCCAGGCATAGTAACCACCGCGCCTCCCCCCCCTCCACTTATCACCTGCAGCTAAGTCCAGGTACTGGAAAAACCCATCCATTGTTCCAGTGACCCGTACCCTAGATAGTTCCCCTAGCAACGACCGGCCACCTGACCATAGAGGGCAAAGGTAACCTACCTTTACCATAAAAGGTACCTACATCCCTTTACCTACATACCTTATATGTTACATCAGCCAGCAGCTCCGCGCCAGCTGAGCTCAACCTATGGAAAATGTACAAGACATACTTGTTTTAAATCATTCAATCAGCACCCCCTCTTCTCGAACCTCGTAATGCATAGAAGTCATGGGACCAACTTCTCGCTCAGTTTCTTTTATAAGCAGCTTCCCCCTTGCTGCCCCTGCTGCTCTCTCCTTTAGAGACAGCCATTCTGTCTTTCAGGCAATAAACTTCGCTGCTGGAGTTCTCGTGTTCTCTCTTCTTGAATGAGTGAATCGGGTAGCTGAAGAACCCCCCTTTCATTGGTGCCGTGACTCAGATTGGGGCCCCTAGGAGCCTGCTCTTCCCGAACCCCCGGGAATCTGAGCTGCCCTGCAGCCCCCAGCGCCTGACCTCCTTCAGAGACACGGGACCTCCGCAGCGCCCTCCATCTCCCCGAACGCCACTTCCAGCATCCACCACCCGCGCCAAAGCGGTGAGTCACCCTCTCCCATCAAGTGACTAAAACGCCTCTGTGAGCGCCTGAGGGCTGACCGTTGAGTGTCCGGCACCCTCGTGGCCTCACCGCAGGCGGGGGACTGCCCCCAGCCACGGCCTTCAGTTGGCCACGGCTGTGTCCCTGGTCACTTCCAGTCTAGTTTCTCTCGTCCCCAGTAGGCGAGAGACTTGCCCCAGTCCACTAGTTTCTCCCGTCCCTCTTGCACCCGTACTAGGCCCACAGCAGGTCAGTGACGCCCCAGTCCCTCTCATCCCCAGCAGGTGAGAGACCCTCCCACTGTGACTCTTTCCTTTCCAGCAGGCTCCGTACTTTTGTACTCACCGCCCGGGCGGTGCCAAAAGTCCTAGCGCTAGGCACCTGCTGGCACACTTGCCTGGGGCAAGCTCCCTCCTCCAGTGACAGTGGTGACGACCTTTCACTTGGAGTCAGGTTTCTCTCGGAGTTCTAAGCCCCCTAGGGACGCCTGGGGTGTGCTACAGAAACTCCGCTGTGAGAGTCACAATGGGAGCGTCCCCCTCCATCCCTGCCGATCTACATCCAGATCTAAAACACTCCAAGTTAATTCAGCTCTGCAGCCAGATTTGGCCCCAATATCCTTTAGACAATAAAACAATTTGGCCTCAGTATGGATCCTTAGATTCTAAGGTCCTTTGAGACCTTCACAACTTCTGTGAGCGTTCAGGCAAATGGAAGGAAATTCCCTATGTTCAAGCTTTCTTTTATCTTCAAAACAAGCCTTCTCTATATAGCTCTTGTCACGCTAAACATGTCCTTGCCATCCTTTCAAGCTCTCCAAACACTTCCTTTTCTTCCCCAGACCCAGCTCCCTCCTCTTCTCTAGACCCAGACCCTGCAGACGAGCCCCCGGCACAGCAGGCCAAAGCTCAGCAGCCCCAAGTGCGCCGCCTGCCTCCACCCCTCCGACCCTCCCTTCTTCTCCTTCCGCAGCCCCTGTATCACCTCCCCCACTTTCTCCCAACCCTGACCCCTGTTCAGCCCCCTTGCCACCCAGTCCCCCCGCCACTCGCAGACGCGCGAAAACTCACCTCTTAGCCCCACTGAGAGAAGTAGCAGGAGCCCAAGGTGTGATTAGAGTACACGTTCCCTTTTCCCTTTCTGACCTCTCGCAAATCGAGAAGCACCTCAGCTCATACACTTCTAACCCTAAAACTTATACCAAAGAATTCCAGTACCTCACCCAATCCTATAATCTCACCTTCCATGACCTCCATGTCATCATGTCCAGTACCCTCCTGCCCGAAGAGCGCAGGCAAGTCTGGGAACAGGTTAGAGCCCATGCAGATGACATGCACCTCACCAACCCCACACACCCCACGGGACCAGAAGCTGTGCCAGATAGAGACCCAGGATGGGACTATAACCTCCCCTGAGATATCATTCGCTGAGACCAGTTTATTACCTGTCTCGTAGCAGGTCTCCGAAAAGCGGCCAATAAAGCCATTAATTATGAAAAATTACAAAATGTCCTTCAAGATAAAGACGAAAACCCTTCAGCCTTCCTAGACAGGCTCACACAAGCCCTCTTACAGTATACCAATCTAGATCCAGAAACTCCTGACGGGCGGCAACTCCTAATGACTTATTTCTTTGCTCAAAGTTTTTCTGACATAAGAGCAAAACTAAAAAAGCTCGAACGGGGGCCCCTTACGCCACAGTCCGAAGTTTTAGCCGTAGCCTTCGAGGTGTACAATGGGAGAGATGAGAAAGCCTTAGAACACAAATACCAGCCGAAACACCAGATGATGGCTAAAGCCTTTCCTCCCGAGGGCCTGAGAAGAAAGCACCATCCAGACCATGCTACAGGTGCGGCCAAGAAGGCCATTGGGCAAGAGCTTGCCCCAACCTGAGAAAGCCCCTTGGGCCCTGTCCCAAGTGCCACCTCCTTGGACATTGGGCAGTCGAGTGTCCTAGTGCTCAGAGAAGCACACGGCCAGTTGATTCTGCTCCGTCCCCAGCCGCTATCTTCAACCTAGCAGACGAAGATTAGCAGGGCCCAGGGCTCTCTCAAATCGCCACTGCCATCACCACTGAAGAGCCCCGGTGACAGTCACAGTGGCAGGAATCCCACTCTCCTTCCTCATCGACACCGGAGCTACTTACTCCGTTCTGTGTTGGTATAAGGGCCCCGTCTCCCGTTCTTGCATGTCTATCACTGGAGTCTGCGGCACCCCTCACCAGCCCTTTTCAGCCGCCCCCCTCACTTGCACTATAACCCAAACCACGTTCACACACTCATTTCTCATTATCCCACGCTGCCCTACCCCCCTCATTGGCAGAGACATTTTACACAAACTAGGGGCTTCTATTTCTTTTCGCCCGTCACACCGCCTCAACTCAGACTCGCCAGCGGTCCATCTTCTTCTGTCTTCAGAGCGCCCCCTCCCCCATTCCAGCTCCACCCTCACCACCAAACCTTGTAAATCCTTCCGTCTGGGACACGAACAACCCATCTCTAGCTAAGTGCAGCACAGTCCAGATTAGTCTTAAAAACCCAGACTCCTTCTCATCACAATCTCAATACCCGCCTTGCGCAGCCAACTTGGCCTCCAGCCAATCATCCAAAATCTGTTAAAAAAAAAGGCTTCTTGAAGCCGACTCACTCCCCGTTCAACACTCCAATACTTGCAGTTAAAAAGCCTAACGGCACTTTCAGGCTAGTCCAAGATCTCCGAATCATAAATGAAGCAGCCATCCCCATCCATCCCGTAGTACCCAACTCACATACTCTCCTCTCCTCCATCCCAAGCTCCACCACTTATTTTTCAGTAATAGACTTGAAGGATGCCTTCTTTACCATACCTCTCCACCCCAACTCCCAAAATCTTTTTGCTTTTACGTGGACAGACCCTAAATCCCGCTTCTCCACTCAACTGACTTAGACCGTCCTTCCCCAGGGATTTAGAGACAGCCCCCATATATTTAGACAAGCCCTTGCGCGAGACCTTCAGAACCTTTTGCTCCCCCACTCCACTCTGCTGTAGTATGTAGATGATCTGCTTCTCTGCAGTCCTTCCTTAACCATCTCCCGACAAGACACCGTCACCCTCCTAAATCACCTCTTTGACTGTGGCTATCGAGTTTCCCCAGAAAAAGTACAACTCTCCACCTCACAAGTTTCTTATCTTGGCATCCTATTGACTCCAGGATGAAAGGCCATCACATTATGCAGGAAAAAAGTGCTTCAGGACATTCCAGTCCCCTCTACCAAAGAAGTGATTCTTTCCTTTCTGGGCTTAGCCAACTTTCTTCGCAGCTGGGTCCCCAACTCCTCCCTACTCGCTGCCCCCCTCTATGCAGCAGGCAAGGGCCCTGTCTGCGAACCTCTCCAGCAGCCCATCAGCCGCCCCTTCTCCCTGCGGCAAGCTCTGTTACAAGCACCTGCTTTACACCTACCTAACCTTACTAAGCCCTTTCTTTTATATGTTAATGAAACTCATGGATTTGCTCTTGGAGCCCTATGCCAAGCCACTCCAACCTCCCCAGCTCCTATAGCTTATCTGTCAAAACAACTGGACAACACAACCCGAGGGTGGGCACCATGCCTCCGCGCCTTGGCAGCTGCAGCTATTCTCCACCAAGAGGCAGGAAAGCTCACCTTTGGCACAGCTACCACCAGTCTTTCACCCCACCGCCTGTCAGAACTCTTAACATACAAAAGTCTGAAAACCCTTCCCCCTAGCCGAATCCTAGCCCTGCAAGTCAACTTCCTAGAAGATCCCTCCATTTCCCTTGCTACATGCACCCCTAGCAACATTGCCTCCCCACTCCCTTCCCCGGCCAACACCCCAACAAACCCCAAACCTGAACACAATTGCATTCAAACCCTAGAAAATCTCCTTCCTCACCCTATCAACCTACAAGAAGGAGCACTCCAGCAGCCCACACATATATGGTTTACTGATTGGAGTTCTTTCGTCACCCCTGATGGCACCCGGAGAGCCGGGTATACCGTACTCTCCCCCACTCAGACTACAGAAGCAGCCCCCTTACCCCCACACACCACCAACCAACAAGCAGAACTCATAGCTCTCACCCGCGCATTTACCTTGGCAAAAGGAAAAGCCCTCACCGTTTACACAGAATCAAATACGCTTTCCATATCCTACTCTCCCATGCAGCAATCTGGAAAGAAAGAGGATTCCTCAGCACAAAAGGGGCCTCCATCACTCACGGGAAGCTCATCACAGCCTTGTTAGAAGCCTCACGATCCCCACAGTCCTTTGGCCTCGTGCACTGCAAATCCCACCACGCAGGTCAGTCATTCGTGTCCAAGGGGAATAACAGAGCAGCCGCTGCAGCACCGTTTATCGGACCCCTATGGCCCCCGCCTCCCACACCCACTCCTTCCATCCCTCCCTTTAATATGACAGACCTCCTCACTTACTTACACACCATCTTCCACTCCAACAGTCAAGCTCTTGTGCAGTTTTAAAACCTTTTTACCCTTTGTCATCAGATGATCATGCCCTCCTTAAACATATTTCTTCCACCTGTAACATCTGCCAGAGAGTCAACCCTAACACACCCACTCATAAACCCACCTTTCCCAGCCACCAAGCGCGTGGATTCCTCCCAGGCGCTGACTGGCAAGTAGATTTCACATGCATGCCCACCGTAAAGAAGTACAAATACCTCCTTGTTTTAGTAGACACTTTTAGTGGGTGGGTAGAAGCCTTTCCAACAATTAACAAAAGGGCCTCTACAGTAGCTGATATCATGCTTACCCACATCATTCCCAGATTTGGGCTCCCACTTCCCTGCAGTCAGACAACAGGCCTGAGTTTACTTCTGCAGTGACCCAAGCCATAATCAAAACACTCTCTATTCCTTGGCGGTTCCACATCCCTTACCACCCACAGTCCTCAGGGAAGGTAGAGAGAACCAATAGGACCCTAAAGAACACGCTTACCAAACTATCCCTAGAACTTCACCTAGACTGGGTCAAGCTTCTACCCCTCGCTCTCCTCAAGAGTTGAGGACTACCAAAGAAACCCACCAACCTATCTCCTTTTGAGCTCATGTATGGCCGGCCTCTTATTCCCCCGGGAATAAGCGCTCAGCCACCAACACTCCTCTCACACTTACTCCCTTCCTGCAGTACATACATTCCCTAGTATGGGCAACTGCCAACCAGACCACCCCAGCCCCTGCAGAGACAAACACCTCTAGTCCCTGCCAGTCAGGAGATCTAGTTCTTTTCTCCCCTCCCCATGCCAAGCACAACCCTTTAACTCCCAAGTGGCAAGGCCCACATCGAGTCATACTTACAACCCCCACCACAGCCAGACTGACTAACATTCCTTACTGGATATACCACTCGTGCATGAAACCATATACCCCCTCTCCTCTACCTCCTACAGACTCCTACCAGGTGGAGCAGATAAAGCCTCTCACCCTGTGCCTCAAGAAAGTAAACAAGCCTAGCCTTCCACCCATCAGCAAAGATACAAGTTGAAAGCCATGCAATCAATTCCCTTCCTCCAGCCTGTTCTCCCCCTCTTTATCTTCCTCCCCCACTGTATTCTCACAGGCTCACAGTCGTCTCCCTTTGCCCATATCCTTTGCCTAAACCTTATTTCCCCCGCGCACCTCACCTACGTCTGGCAGTTCAAACTTGGAGAAACATACACTAAAAATAATGTCCCTTCTCTTCAACTCTGAGAAACATTTTACTTCCTCTCCTCATGCCTCTTATCATTTTCTGCCTTCTCCTACTCTTCGCTCCCTGCCTAATTAATTTCCTAAGAAACCTCATTCAAACTCAAATTTCAAAATTCACTAATCAAACTATCAACCAGTTAATCATGCAGGAATACCACCGCCTCCCAACAGAAGAAGAATCCTGCCAGCAGACAAACACAGTGCTAACAGAAGCCCGAGCCATCAACCATACTTTGCCGCCCCTCCCCCGCAACCACCACTTCCATCGCCACTTCCCGCATGAAGCAGCCAGATGATCCAACACTTCGACCCCATCCCCTACACCCTGCATAGAAAATAAAACAAAAATGTGGGAATGTTAGAACCCAGAACTGCCTCCAGGCATAGTAACCCCCCCCCACCCCCCCCCACCCCCCCCCCACTTATCACCTGCAGCTAAGTCCAGGTACTGGAAAAACCCATCCATTGTTCCAGTGACCCACACCCTAGATAGTTCCCCTAGCAACGACCGGCCACCCGACCATAGAGGGCAAAGGTAACCTACCTTTACCATAAAAGGTACCTACATCCCTTTACCTACATACCTTATATGTTACATCAGCCAGCAGCTCGGCGCCAGCTGAGCTCAACCTATGGAAAATGTACAAGACATACTTGTTTTAAATCATTCAATCAGCACCCCCTCTTCTTGAACCTTGTAATGCATAGAAGTCATGGGACCAACTTCTCGCTCAGTTTCCTTTATAAGCAGCTTCCCCCTTGCTGCCCCTGCTGCTCTCTCCTTTAGAGACAGCCATTCTGTCTTTCAGGCAATAAACTTCGCTGCTGGAGTTCTCGTGTCCTCTCTTCTTGAATGAGTGAATCGGGTAGCTGAAGAACCCCCCTTTCAGCCACTTCTGCCCCAGCACCTCTGAGCTGGGTTTCTACCCCAGCTTCTTATGCTTACCTCACATTCATCCAGCCTGCCTGGGGCCCGATGGTCTGCTAGGTGCTATGCAGGGTACGAGGTTCCTCCAAGCATCTGGGAGCACAGAGCTGGCACAGACACCTGCAAAGCAGCATAGGTTGAGCATTGCTGAATTGATCTGAAGTGCATTAAATGGCCAAAGGATTTTCTCCTATTGTCTCCTAGGAATTTAATAGTTTTATGTTTTACATGGAGGTTGATGGTCCATTTTTAGTTAATTTTTGGTGAAAGGCATAAGTCCTGTGTCTACATTTATTTATTTTTTGCATGTGGTGTCCAGTTGTTCCAGCACCATTTGTTGAAAAGACTATCTCTGCTCCATTCTATTGCCTTTGCTCCTTGTCAAAGATCAGTTGACTAATGGGGCTCTATTTCTGAGTTCCCAATTCTTTTCCATGTATCTGTTCTTTTGCCAGTACCATACTGTTCTTGATTACCTAGTTTATAGTAAGTCTTGAACTCAGGTAGTGTCAGGGCTCCAACTCTGTTTTCCTTCTTCAATAATGAGTTGGTTCTTCAGGGTCTTTTGCCCCTCCATGTGAACTTAGAATCGGTTGGTCAAAATCCACAAAATAACTTGTTGGGATTTTGACTGGGATTGCAATGATTGTATATATAAGTTGGGAAAAACTGACATCTTGACGTATTGAACCTTTCTACCCATGAACAGGGAACATCTATCCTCTTATTTTGTTCTTCTTTGGTTTCTTTCATCAGAGTTTAATGATTTTCTTCTTGTAGGTCTTATACATATTTTGTTAGATTTATATTTAAGTATTTTGTTTTGGGGGTTTTAATGTAAATGGTAATGTATTTTTTATTTCAAATTCCACTTGTTCATTGTTGATATAGAGGAAAGTGAGTGACTTTTGAATAATAACCTTATATCCTGCAACCTTACTATGATCATTTATTAGTTCCAACATTATTTTTGTCAATTCTTTCAGATTTTCTCCATAAACAGTTATGCCATTTGCAAACAGATACAGCTTTATTTCTCTCTTCCAAATGTATATATACCTTTCATTTCCTTTTCTTGTCTTACTGCATTAACAAGATTTCCAGTACAATGTTAAGGAGAGATAAGATGGAACATCCTTACCTTGTTCTTGATATTAGTAGGAAAGATTCTGGTTTCTCACCATGAACTATGATGTTTGCTGTAGGTTTTTGTAGATATTCTTTATCAAGTTGAGGAAGTTCCCATTTCTAGTTTGCTGAGAGTTTTTATCTTGAATGGTATTGGATTTGTCAAATGCTTTTTCTGCCTCTATTGATATGACCTTGTGATTTTTCTTTAGTCTGTTGGTGTGATGGATTACATTAAATAATTTTAAAATGTTGAACCAGCTTTGCATAGCTGGAATAAATCCCCCTTGGTCATGGTATATAATTATTTTTACACACTGTTGGATCCTGTTTGCTAATATTTTGTTAAGGACTTTTGCATTTATGTTCATGAGCAGTATTGGTGTGTAGTTTTTTTTTCTTGTAATGTCTTTGTCTAGTTTTGGTATTAAGGTAATGCTGGCCTCATACGGACTGAGTTAGGAAAGTTCCCTCTGTTTCTGTCTTCTGGAAAAGGTTTTAGAGAACTGGCATATTTTCTTCCTTAAATGTTTGGCAGAATTACCAGTGAACCCATCTGGGTTAGCCTTGAGTTTTCAAAATGTTTATTTTTTTTAATGTAATTTTATTTTTCAAATAGGTAACATGGTTTAAAAATCAAAATGAGAAGAAAAGTTTTCACTGAAAAGCTTGCTTCCATCTCTGTCTCCATCCACCCTGTCTTGATGGATAATAGCTTCCTAGGTTTCCTACATATCTTTCTATCTCTATACAAATATAAACAATACAAATGTATGTTCTTATTGTACTTCCTGCCCACATTTTTCTTACACAGTAGGCTGCCTATTTGATAAGGATTCTGCACTTGCTTGTTTCACTTAACAGTATACTCTGGAGATCTTTTTATAGCAGTAC
Source organism: Smutsia gigantea (assembly GCA_032199065.1). Lineage (NCBI taxonomy): Eukaryota > Metazoa > Chordata > Mammalia > Pholidota > Manidae > Smutsia > Smutsia gigantea. Next base: position 31,085 of record JAVSCE010000283.1, on the reverse strand, counting down.
ATAGCATTCTTATTCTTTTTCATTCTTATCCATTGTGTGGATGTACTTTTCACATAGTTCATTTCACAAGCCTAAGAGTTACAGTGAAATATTTCACATTTACAAAAAGGTGCTTAGAATTATATAATAAGCATCCAAGTGCCCATCATTCAACTTAAGAAACTCGATAATTTTTGCTTTTATTCACATTAAGTCCTTCCTTCAGTTTTCATTTGGGTTATAACTCTTCAGGGGTGCTTAATTATTTTGTTTTCAAACTTAAAAAAACTGATATTAGTGTTTAAGTTATGAATTTTCCTCTGACTACTGCTGTAGCTGTATCTCATAGGTTCTGATATCTGGTGTTTTTACTGTTGATGTTTTCTAGGAAATCTGCAGTTTCATTTTTTTCCTCTTTGATTCTGTATTTCTACATGACCTCATAAGAACACTATTCCTGAGTTCTTATAAGTTCAAAAATCTTTTTTTGGAACCTTTATATACTTGGTCTTTTTGCCTGGGTGCCCCAAAGATTCTTTATTTTTCAGTAAGATTACTAAAAGATAGCTCGTAGTGTAAACATGGTGTGTGGTTTTTTTAAATGTAGATTGAAATCTTTTTTTATATCAGAAGGATTTTCCTGAATTATATCCTTAAATAGCTATTGCATTCCACTGTTTTTGTTCCCTTCAGGGATTACAGTTAGGCATAGTTGGCTCTCCTTTGCCTATCATCCATACCTTTCTCCCTGCTCTCCCCCACCCCAATCCTTTTAACGTGGCAGATCCCAGAAAGCACCCGAAAAAAAAGAAAATCACTTCCTGAAGATACATCTCTTATTTTCAATGAGGTAGGAACTGCAGTGCAAAGGCCCCACTGGATCTGGCTTAGTTTAACCTAGGACAGAGCCTGCAGGCTATGAAATGCCTGAGGCTCACCAGTGTGACTCAGGCTCTGCCTTCTGGGCAGTTCCAGGTCCTCCAGCCCTGTGGAGCTGGTCCATCCCTTTGTATTCCAATGCCAGTTGCTTGAGAGCACACCCTACCTGCAGTGAAACAGCCAGTACTGACCCAGTGCATTGTATGTGTCTCCTGGGCATCTCTTGTTCTCATCTTCTGCTTCTGTAGCATTATCAGTCTCACTTGGGTCTCAGGCACGTGGCTCCTCCCTTCTCTCTGCCCTGCTGCATTGCCCAGATGTATAATACATGCTTTTTCCCTTGATGCCCCCAAAGAAACAGGCATTTGGGCATAGCTGACTTTTACTAATGTTTAGGGGTATAGAGGAGAGTTGTCTTAAAAATGACAGAGCCAAAAACTTAAGATTGATTGTTTGACATGCCTGTTCCTTGATTCTCTTGACCATTACCCCCAAAGGGTCCTCTTGCTCCTAGTTCCCCCAACTTCCTGATTGCTCCCTTTTTAATGTTATTGCACTTTTTTCTTTCTTCGTTTTACTGTAAAATATACATAACCTAAAATTGACCATTTTAACCATTTTAAGTACAGTTTAGTGGCATAGAGTACATTCACAATATTGTATTTATTTCTGGAAAGTTATCATTCCAAGTGGGAACTCTGTCGTCATTAAGCAGTAACTCCTGCTTCCTTCTGTGCTCTCTGGTCTTTAGCACCTTCATCTCATCCTGTTTGTGCTGTTCACCCCCTACCCAACTTGTTTCCAGGCCTATCTTTTGATAGCATAGCTGTGCCCATTTAAACAAAGAGAAAGAGAAAGACTGTTCTGGGGCTCCATCTTTGGTAGCGCAAAGCACATTTTCAGTGCTGCTTTGAAATCACAAACTCTTAAATTTGATTAAATCCTCAGGCAAGACTTCCTTCCCTTCTAATGTCAGCAAGCTGAAGGGGACCATAGGAAGATAATACCCTTCCAGAGATGAAGTTATATTCCACTTAAGAGGCAGGTATAGCTGTGCCTTTTTTTTTTTTGCCAAGTAATGGAGTTTATTTGACATTTGATATTTTTACAAAATAACAAACCCAACTAACAAAAGATATTTAAAAATGATTTAGCTCAGTCTTGAAGTTAATAAAACACTATGGCACCCATTAGTTCTCTTGTTCTTTACAAATAATTCTGTGTCATAAGTGGCATTACCTCCAATTTACAAATGAAGATATCCTTGTTAATTTATTCATTAAAACATTTACTATGTGCCACCTGGCACAAGGGATAAAAATGCTAGTCATCTAGGAAATTCTAGATTGGACACTGGTCTTAAGCCTCAAAATCCTCTTCTCTGCCCTCCACATTATAATTCTCTATTAAACATACGAATCTTATTATTAAAATAGAACAAGTTGTGTCTCAAAAACTAAAATAAAACATTTAATATATATATACACACACATATATGTCAAGATAGACTTTATAATGTTGGTATTTTATCGTTTATGAGTGTTAGAATATGGGTAAATTTTAACTTGTGTAAATTAAATGGTTCATCATAATATGGATTCTTTTGGTATTTAGACAGTTGGAAACTTTCTAAAAATGATGTATTTTAATTGCATATTCACAAAAAAATGTATTCTCACTATATTGATATTAAAAACATTTTTCCAAGGAAATTACTCTTATGCCTGTTATTTTTTTATTAAGGTATTATTGATATACACTCTTTTGAAGGTTTCACATAAAAAGACAATGTGGTTACTACATTCACCCCTGTTATCATGTCCCCCCCATAACCCATTGCAGTCACTGCCCATCAGTGTAATAAGATGCCACAGAGTCACTATTTGCCTTCTCTGTGCTACACTGTCTACCCCCTGATCCCCCACACCATGTATGCCAATCATAATACCCCTCAATCCCCTTCTCCCACACTCCTCACCCGCCCTCCACACCCCTCCCCTTTGGCAACCACTAGTCCCTTCTTGGAGTCTGTGAGTCTGTTCCTGTTTTGTTCCTTCAGTTTTGCTTCGTTGTTTACTCCACAAATGAGGGAAATCATTTGGTACTTGTCTTTCTCCACCTGGCTTACTTCACTGAGCATAATATCCTCCAGCTCCATCCATGTTGTTGCAAATTGTAGAATTTGTTTCTTTCTTATGGCTGAGTAGTATTCCAGTGTGTATACGTACCACCTCTTCTTTATCCATTCATCTACTCATGGACACGTAGGTTACTTCCATATCTTGGCTATTGTAAATAGTGCTGCAATAAACATAGGGGTGCATATGTCTTTTTGAATCTGAGAAATTATATTCTTTGGATAAATTCCTAGGAGTGGAATTCCCGGATCAAATGGTATTTCTATTTTTAGTTTTTTAAGGACCCTCCATCCATATTGCTTTCCACAATGGGTGAAATAGCTTACATTCCCACCAGCAGTGTAGGAGGGCTCCCCTTTCTCCACATCCTCACCAGAATTTGTTGTTCTTAGTCTTTTTGATATGGGCCATCCTAACTGGTATGAGGTGATATCTCATTGTGGTTTTTATTTTTATTTCCTTGATAATTAGTGATGTGGAGCATCTTTTCATGTGCCTGTTAGCCACCTGAATTTCTTCTTTGGGCAATTGTTTGTTCATATCCTCTGCCTATTTTTTAACTGGGTTATTTGCTTTTTGGGTGTTGAGATGTGTGAGTTTATATATTTTTAATATAAAACCTTTGTCAGAAATGTTTACAAATATAGTCTTCCATACTGTAAGATGCCTTTTTGTTCTGTTGATGGTGTCCTTTGCTGTACAGAAGCTTTTTAGTTTGATGTAGTCCCATGTGTTCATTTTTGCTTTTGTTTCCCTTGCTCAAGGAGATGTGTTCAGAAAAAGTTGCTCCTGTTTATATTCAGGAGATTTTTGCCTATGGTATCTTCTGAGAGTTTTATGGTTTCATGACTTACATTCAGGTCTTTGATCCAATTCGAGTTTACTTTAGTGTATGGGGACAATAATCCCCATACATTTTGTGTAGACAATAATCCAGTTTCATTCTCTTACATGTAGCTGTCCAGTTTTGCCAACACCAGTTGTTGAAGAGGCTGTTATTTCCCCATTGTATATCCATGGCTCCTTCATCATATATTAGTTGACCATATACGGGTTAAGTTTATATCTGGGCTCTCTAGTCTGTTCCATTGGTCTATGGGTCTGTTCTTGTGCCAGTACCAAATTGTCTTGATTACTGTGGCTTTGTAGTAGAGCTTGAAGTCAGGGAGTGTAATTCCCCCTGTTTTATTACTCCTTCTCAGGATTGATTTGGCTATTCGGGGTCTTTTGTGGTTCCATATGAATTTTAGAATTATTTTCTCTAGTTCATTGAAGAATGCTGTTGGTATTTTGATAGGGATTGCATTGAATCTGTAGACTGCTTTGGGCAGGATGGCCATTTTGACAATATTGATTCTTCCTATCCATGGCAATGGGATGCGTTTCCATTTATTGGTATCTTCTTTAATTTCTCTCCTGAGTGTCTTGTAGTTTTCAGTGTATACGTCTTTCATGTCCTTCATTAGGTTCATTCGTAGGTATTTTATTCTTTTTGATGCAATTGTAAATGGAATTGTTTTCCTGATTTCTCTTTCTGTTAGTTCATCATTAGTTTATAAGAATGCCACAGATTTCTGTGTATTAATTTTGTATCCTGCAACATTGCTGAATTCAGATATTAGATCTAGTAGTTTTGGAGTGGATTCTTTAGGGTTTTTTTATGTACAATATCATCTCATCTGCAAACAGTGACAGTTTACCTTTTTCTTTACCAATCTGGATGCCTTTTATTTCTTGTGTTGTCTGACTGCCATGGTGAGGACCTCCAGAATTATGTTGAATAAAAGTGGAGAGAGTGGGCATCCTTGTCTTGTTCCCGATCTTAAAGAAAGGCTTTCAGCTTCTCACTGTTAAGTATGATGTTGGCTGTGGGTTTGTCATATATGGCCTTTATTATGTTGAGGTTCTTTCCCTCTAAACCCATTTTGTTGAGAGTTTTTGTCATGAATGGATGTTTAATTTTGTCAAATGCTTTTTTGATATCTATGGAGATGATTGTGTGGTTTTTGTCCTTCTTTTTGTTGATGTGGTGGATGATGTTGAATGGATTTTCTAATATTGTACCATCTTTGCATCCCTGGAATAAATCCTACCTGATCATGATGGATGATCTTTTTGATGTATTTTTGAATTCGTTTTGCTAATATTTTGTTGAGTATTTTTGCCTCTATGTTCATCAGGGATATTGGTGTGTAATTTTCTTTTTTTGTAGTTTCTTTCCTTGTTCTGGTATTAGGTTGATGCTGGCTTCATAGAATGAGTTTGGAAGTATTCCTTCCTCTTCTACTTTTTGGAAAACTCTAAGGAGGATGGGCATTAGATCTTCACTAAATGTTTGATAAAATTCAGCAGTGAAACCATCTGGTCCAGGCGTTTTGTTCTTAGGTAGTTTTTTGATTACCAATTCAATTTCGTTGCTAGTAATTGGTGTGTTCAGATTTTCTGTTTCTTTTTCAGTCAGCCTTGAAAGGTTGTATTTTTCTAGAAAGTTGTCCATTTCTTCTAGGTTATCCAGTTTGTTAGCATATAATTTTTCATAGTATTCTCTAATAATTAATTGTATTTCTGTGGTGTCCATAGTGATTTTTCCTTTCTCATTTCTGATGCTGTTAATGTGTGTAGACTCTCTTTTTTTCTTGATAAGTCTGGCTAGGGGTATATCTATCTTGTTTATTTTCTCAAAGAACCAGCTGCTTTCATTGATTCTTTCTATTGTTTTATTCTTCTTGATTTTATTTATTTCTGCTCTAATCTTTATTATGTCCCTCCTTCTACTGACTTTGGGCCTCATTTGTTCTTCTTTTTCTAGTTTCATTAATTGTGAGTTTAGACTGTTCATATGGGATTGTTCTTCTTTCCTGAGGTAGGCCTGTATTGGAATATACTTCCCTCTTAGCACCACCTTCGCTATGTTCCACAGATTTTGCGTTGTTGAATTATTGTTGTCATTTGTCTCCATATATTGCTTGATCTCTGTTTTTATTTGGTCATTGATCCATTGGTTATTTAGTAGTATGTTGTTAAGCCTCCATGTGTTTGTAGGCTTTTTCATTTTCTTTGTATTATTTATTTCTAGTTTCATACCCTTGTGGTCTGAGAAGCTGGTTGGTACAATTTCAAACTTTTAAAATTTACTGAGGCTCTTTTTGTGGTCTAGTAAATGAAAATGTGCACTTGAGAAGAATGTGTATCCTGATGCTTTTGGGTGGAGAGTTCTGCAGATGTCTGTTAGGCCCATCTGTTCTAATGTGTTGTTCAATACCTCTGTGTCTTTACTTATTTTCTGTCTGGTTGATCTGTCCTTTGGAGTCAGTGGAGTGTTGAAATCTCCTAGAATGAATGCATTGCATTCTATTTCCCTTTTTAATTCTGTTAGTAAGTGTTTCACATATGTAGGTGCTCCTGTGTTGGGTGCATAGATATTTATAATGGTTATATTCTCATGTTGGATTGACCCCTTTATCAATATGTAATATCCATCTTTGTCTCTTGTGACTTTATTTGTTTTAAAGTCTAGTTTTTCTGTGAATTTGATTACTCTAGATACCCCACATAAGTGGAATCATACAATACTTGTCTTTTTGTGACTGGCTTATTTCACTTAACATAATTTATTTAAAGTTCATTACAGTATGTGTTAGAATTTCCTTCCTTTTTAAGGATAAATAATATTCCACATATGTATATACCACATTTTGTTTATCCACTCATCGATTGATAGGCATTTGGGTTGTTTCTACCTTTTGGGTATTGTGACTGATGTTGCCACGAACGTGGGCATACAGTTACCTGTTCAAGTCCCTGCTTTCATTTCTTCAGGTATGTATCCAGAAGCGGAATTGCTGGATCATACAGTAATTCTATTTTTTTTTGAGGAACTGCCACATTTTTCCATAGCAGCTGTGCCATTTCACATTTCCACCAGCAATGTACAAGGGTTCCAGTTTCTCCACATCCTTGCTGACAATTGTCATTTTCTGCCTGTTTTATTATAGCCATCCTAGTGGCTTATATCTGCTATAGACAAAATGTTTGTGCCCCTCACCCCCATTCATATATTGAAAACTAATCCTCAACATGATGGTATTTGGAGGTGGAGGTCTTGGAAGGTGATCAGGTCCTAAGGGTGAAGCCCTCATGAATGGAATTAGTGCTCTTTTGAGAGAGAACCCAGAGAGCTCCTTTGCTCCTTCCGTCATGTGAGGACACAGCAAGAAGACTGTCTATGAACCAGGAAGTGGGCCCTCACCAGGCATCAAATCTGGCACCTTGATCTTGGGACTTCTCAGCCACCAGAACTGAGAAATAAATGTTTGTTGTTTAAGCCACTCTGTCATGGTATTTTTGTTACAGCAGCCCAAATGAACTAACACAGTATCTCACCATGTTTTTGAGGAAGCTGTATTTTTTAAATGCCCTGAAAGGTCCAGCAAAGACAAGGTGAAAGCTGCATTTGGAAGCCAGTAACCAAGACTCCCAATGTTCTTCCTGCAGACATTAGATAGGAGGTCACTGGATTTGTAGCAGGCAGGAGTAATTCTTCAGTTCGTCAATATTTACCCTGTCTTGGCTAAACAAGGCAGAGCTGGCTTTCTTACAGTTAGTTAAGTTGAAGTGTGATATTAACATTTTGTAAATGTAAAGGTTACTTTTTTTAAGTTTTAGCATAACATGTAACAGTGTTAAGTGTACAGCTGATGCATTTTTACGTATGTGCAAGCCATGGACACCCCACTTACATCAAGATACAGAACATTTCCGTTCCTCCAGAAGACTCCCATGTACCCCATCTCTCAACACCTCCTCCCAGAGGTAACCAATGATATGATTTCTATTTATGTAGATGAGTTTTTGCCTGTTTTTGAACCTGACCTTACTTTATGACTGGGAACAAGCAGCATGTACTCTTTGTGCTTAGCTTGGTTTGCCACAGTGCCTATTCATCCTGGTGAGATTCACCCATGTATACATCAGTAGTTTGTTCTCTTTCACTGCTGTATACTATTCCATGATGTGCGCACGTGTTTTACCTCCATTTTCCTGTTGATGCACATTTGGGTTGCTTCAGAAGTTTGCCTACTGGGAATAAAGGCACTATGAACAGTATTTGTGCTGCGTGTTTCCAGGTGGACACATACCCAGGAATGGTTGCTGGGTAATAGTGTTGGCATATGTTTACCTTTAGCAAGAGCTACCAAACATTTCCCAAAATCCTATCATCTCTCTTTTTTTTTTTGGCTTTCAAAAATTAACATTCAATTTATTATAGTTATAAATTCAACAATCTCACTTCAGCTTTTGAGTTCAGGTTAAAAATATGTTATGAATATGGCAACTTAAAAAATAATTTTTAAGGGACACTGGGTGACTATTTACAATCTCAGTTACTTAAACACATTTAAAACATTTTAAACTACATTTATACGTTTAATATAGTCAGTTTGTTTATTTTATTTTAGTATCATTAATCTAGATTTACATGTGCAACATTACGGTTACTAGACTCCTCACATCATCGAGTCCCCACCACATACCCCATTACAGTCACTGTCCATCAGCATAGTGAGATGCTATAGAATCACTACTTGTCTTCTCTGAGATGTACAGCCCTCCCCGTGCCCCCCACTTCATTATTTTGCTAATCGTAATGCCCCTTTTTCCCCCTTGTCCCTCCCTCCCACCCATCCTCCCCAGTCCCTTTCCCTTTGGTAACTGTTAGTCCATTCTTGGGTTCTGTGAGTCTGCTGCTGTTTTGCTCCTTCAGTTTTTTCTTTGTTCTTATACTCCACATATGAGTGAAATCATTTGATACCTGTCTTTTTCTGCCTGGCTTATTTCACTGAGCATAAAACCCTGGTAGCTCCATCCATGTTGTTGCAAATGTCTGGATTTGTTTTCTTCTTATGGCTGAATAATATTCCATTTTGTATATGTACCACTTCTTCTTTATCCATTCATTTACTGATGTACACTTAGGTTGCTTCCATTTCTTGGCTATTGTAAATAGTGCTGCGATAAACATAGGGGTGCATATGTCTTTTTCAAACTGGGCTGCTGCATTCTTAGGGTAAATTCCTAGGAGTGGAATTCCTGGGTCAAATGGTATTTCTATTTTAAGTTTTTTGAGGAACCTCCATACTGCTTTCCACAATGGTTGAACTAATTTGCATTCCCACCAGCAGTGTAGGAGGGTTCCCTTTTCTCCACATCCTCACCAACATTTGTTGTTGTTTGTGTTTTGGATGTTGGCCATCCTTACTGGTGTGAGGTGATATCTCATTGTGGTTTTAATTTGCATTTCTCTGACGACTAGTGATGTGGAGCATCTTTTCATGTGCCTGTTGACCATCTGAATTTCTTCTTTGGAGACGTGTCTGTTCAGCTCCTCTGCCCATTTTTTAATTGGCTTATTTGTTTTTTTCTTGTTGAGGTGCATGAGCTCTTTATATATTTTGGATGTCAACCTTTAATCGGATATGTCATTTATGAATATATTCTCCCATACTGTAGGATGTCTTTTTGTTCTACTGATGGTGTCCTTTGCTGTACAGAAGCTTTTCAGCTTGATATAGTCCCACTTGTTCATTTTTGCTTTTGTTTCCCTTGCCCGGGGAGATATGTTCATGAAGAAGTTGCTCATGTTTATGTCCAAGAGATTTTTGCCTGTTTTTTTCTAAGAGTTTTATGGTTTCATGACCTACATTCAGGTCTTTGAACCATTTTGAGTTTACTTTTGTGTATGTGATTAGACATTTATCCAGTTTCATTCTCTTACATGTAACTGTCCAGTTTTTCCAACACCAGCTGTTGAAGAGGCTGTCATTTCCCCATTATATATCCATGGCTCCTTTATGGTATATTAATTGACCATATATGTTTGGGTTTATATCTGGACTCTCTTTTCTGTTCCACTGGTCTGTGGGTCTCTTCTTGTGACAGTACCAAATTGTCTTGATTACTGTGGCTTTGTAGTAGAGCTTGAAGGCAGGGAGCATAATCCCCCCTGTTTTATTCCTCCTTCTCAGGATTGCTTTGGCTATTCGGAGTCTTTTGTGGTTCTATATGAATTTTAGAACTATTTGTTCCAGTTCATTGAAGAATGCTGTTGGTATTTTGATAGGGATTGCATTGAATCTGTAGATTGCTTTAGGTAGTATAGCCATTTTGACAATATTTATTCTTCCTAGCCAAGAACATGGGATGCATTTCCATTTGTTTTTTCCTCTTTAATTTCTCTTAGGAGTGTCTTGTAGTTTTCTGGGTATAGGTCTTTCACTTCCTTAGGTTTATTCCTAGGTATTTTATTCTTTTTGATGCAGTTGTGAATGGAATTGTTTTCCTGATTTCTCTTTCTGTTAGCTCATCGTTAGTGTATAGGAAAGCAACAGATTTCTGTGTATTAATTTTGTATCCTGCAACTTTTCTGAATTCAGATATTAGCTTTTCATCTCTTTTCAAAGAAGAAAAAATAAATCTCCACCTGGTTATTGTGGGAGTATTGAATGGGCTCTAAGGTATAAAACTGTAAACTTGTACCTGGAACGCAGTAGGTGCTCAATTTTTCCTTGCTTCTGCCCCAGCAGAGGAAACGGGAGGTGGTTGGCAAACACTGCGGGGGAAGTCCCGCCCCAGACCTTTGCGGGAAAGGCCTTTGCCACACAGCACTGGGTCCACACTCAGCCAACCTTGCCGCCCCTGCTTTGCACCCACGTGTTCGCCCCCCATTCTGCTTCCTCAGGCGTGGCATGCGTGTCACCTGGCTGGGCACTTGCATCCTTGTGAACTTTGCGTGTCACCCCAAACTATGTGCCAGGCCTTGGGTGCCCAGGAGCAAATGACGAAAAGATCCGCATTCCTGGAATTACTCGTTAGGAGGATTGCTTCGCTTAGAAAGTGCGGGGACCCAGACTCCAAGGTCGGCCTTTGGTTTCTAGCCAGACCCTGGATTTCCTTGTTCGAGACAAACAAGGAAAGAAAATAATCTGTTCCTTTTACGCCCCAGCGGGAACCTAGATCTGTCCCAAGAGCGGATCCAGCGAGTCCAGGTCCCCAACTAAGGCCAAGGGCCTCCTGCCGCCGTCCCGGTGGTCTGGCCAATGGCCGCGCGGCCCCGCCTCGCCCCGTCCCCGCCCTGCTGGGAAGCGTTCCCGGCGGTGGGCTGTTGTCTGCGGGTTACGGGGTCGCGTTTGCCGGAGGTAAGATCGCTGTCCCGAGCTCTCGGTCCTCTGGGCTCAGGGTGCACGGACGCCTTTCGGGGATGTGGCCCGCGGCGGCAGGAGCCGCGTGAGAGTCGCAGTCCGCAGGGGCGCCCGGGGCCTGGGGCGCGCGGGGCTCGGGAGGAGAGGGACCTAAGGCATCTGCGGTGCGGGCCAGTGAGGGCTCCACGCGCCGTATCCTGCGCGGAGGGGTCGGGAGGTGAGTGGCGCGGGGTGTCTGCTCCGGCTGCTGGGAAGCTGGGCTGGAAGGAGCCGGTGCCGGCTGCTGAGCTCCTCCCGCGGCCTGTAGACCCAGGGTGACCCCCGGGCGCGGCCTGAGGCGAGTGCACCAACCTCTGGCGGCCGCGGCCGCGCCTGGGGGTCAAGTGCTGCCGCCTTTCCCTGGGTCTTGACAGTTCTCAGTGGTGACACCTGCTCCGAACACCAGTCCCCACCCGCTCCGCGGACCTCGGTCCGGCCCAGGAATCCAGGAATCCGAGCCGAATTGCGAGTGCCCTGATAGGCGCCCAGAGCCTCTGGGGCAGTCGGGTGGGAGGGTCTCTTGCAAGTGTCGGTCTGCGACACCCCTCTGCCCATCTTCTCCGAGACCGGAGGGAGGTGCCAGCAAAACATGGAAAATAGAAATAAAAACGACGTTCCCCATAACGTCGGCCGCTGTAGAACCTCAAAAACCTTTAGGACAGTCAGCAACCCGAGAACCACGGCTGCCCTGGAGGGCAGGGTTAGAATGTCCTCAACCCCCTCTGGAAGACTTCCGTCTCACAAGAGAAGGGACTAAATGTTGCATCCTCCCAGGCACACCCGCCCCCGGCGAGTCCCTCACCCAGGCAGGGGCCTTGACCCCTCCCAAGGGCTTGAAGGCAGAGAGCTCTGTGAGCCTCTCTTGCTGCAGGGGCCGCTGTGCCCTGCAAGGTGTATTGTGACTGCAGTGAGGCAGCAAGACCTGGGTTCAAATCCTATCAGGGCCACTGGTCGGCTGTGCGATGGCACCACTTCTCTCAGGGGATTGTGGCAGGCTCAATGAACGAAATGAAGCGTGTGCCTGCCTATAGTGGACACTCCATGAATGTGAACACATATGGGCTTCCTTTCTTTTTGATTGGACCACATCATACCCCCACACTCTGTGCCTTAAGGGCGGAGGCTGGGGTGCCGAAGAGGGTAACATCTGACTTCTCCTGGTACCTCTCTGGAGCCATGGGAGGGGAGGAGGAAAGGGGCCATTTGCCTCCACAAAATTGTTCTTTGTTCATCTATTGACGGCTCAGAGAACCCCCCACCCCCACACCATTACCACCTCCCTGAACCTCTTGACTTCTGTCATTACACTTGCCCACCAGGGATGTAGCCCCTAGTGCTTAGCAAAACAAGTGCTGCAACCTAGGACTTTGACTGAGAGGCCAGTAGATGTGGCCATGGGACTGCGGCCTCCGCAGTTTTGGGGCTGCAGCCTGTTCTGCTCGTCCCCTCACTTGCAAGCCCCTTAGGTTTTTGGGACTTCATTTTCTTCACCTTTCAAGTAGGGCAATCCTATTATTATCATGTTGGACTGCTGCTTCTTTTCCCTAGTATACTGCCAAAGAAACAGCACTTCTAGGTGGAGCTCTCTTGCGGTCGGCAGCTGGGGGCAAGACAGACACACCTGGGATGATCAAGGAGAACCGGAGCCCTCCCCAGCACCGGACCAGCCTGCAGGGCAGAAATTGGCCCTAGATCTTTTTGATTGGATTCTTTCTGATCATCAGTTCATTTTTAAGCAAATTCATTGACGGCCTCTGGGACTCAGGCAGTAATCAAATAGGATGTTTAATGAGAATAACGATTACAGGAAAAAGAAAAAAATCCCCAAGAGAGGAGAAAGAATTGCCTTTTGTCCAACCCCACTCCCAAGTCTTGCCATGTGGGATCTGTTTTATTCCTTTTTTCCTTTCAGGCCATTCACCCTTCACGGGCCAGAGCCTCTGTCACCTCAGAAACTGGACAGCGATGACGTTTGCTGAGGAAAAGACTTTTGCATATATCTGCAGCCATCACAGCAATTTTTGCCGTATTCATGTGCTGGAGATTCTTCCTTACCTGTCCTGCCTTACAACAAGTGACCAGGTGAGCCAGGGCATAGCAGCTAGCCACTGGCTGGCCGGGGACAGGGCTGTGGAATTCAGAGTTTCACCCAAGCCAGGACCAGCTTCTTACTTTTCCGTCCTATCTTCCTTCCTGTCCTTGACATTTTTCTAACTTTCAAAATGTAGAGTGGTTCCAGCCTCACTGGGCTCCCTCTTGTGTCATTTTTGTGTAGTGCTCAAAAATATGGCTCTGGCAGGCTGAGATTTCCGGGTTCCGGTCCCCTCCCTGACTTTTACCGGAACCATTTTTCATTTTTCTTCCTCTCTCTTGTCGTTGTTCCTGCTCGGTTTTTATTCCATTCCCTCTGTCGTGGGACCCTGTCCTGGCAGGGAGCCCGAGGCCCAGTTTTGAGAGTTCATGGGAGCCAGACCTCCTTACTCCCCCAGAATTTGCTGCGGGCCCCTAGTGTCGTGGGGCCAGATCCCTCCCAAGTTTAGCTGTTCTCAGATCAGTACCCCTGGGCTCTCCACTGCTTCCTTCCAACAGATGCTGGGGGCACGCAGGTCTGTGGCTAATGGGATTTGGGCCCTTCTCCTTGTATTTTGTGGTTTGTGGGGATACCTTGTCACTAGCTGTGTAGGAAATGCTTTTGTGGATTTTCATTTCTGCTGTCTGGTTGCTCGTCTGTGGGAATTCGGGTGGACTTACACCAGGTTTTCGATCTTGCCCCAGCTTATGCTCCCTACTTCTCATAGTCGGCCTCCTCGCTCTTTTGCCATTTCTTTCTTTCGTCTTATTTTTCCTACACAACCTTTCCTCCTTTGCTAATCCAAACCCTCTCTTTTTGCCTTAGGGCTGTAGAAACAAATCCAAGGCTTTGGCTTCTGACTGACTGGGTTGGGATTCCTGCCCCAGGGCTGGTGTAGGATCTTTGTTACCTTATTTCTGCCAAGCCTCAGGTTGCTCATCAGTGAGTAGGGGTGATAGCATTAAGGTAATTCGTGCACAGCTCTGAGTGGGGAGCCTGGGACACATTAAGAGCCTATTTCTTGGTAGCTGCCTTTAAACATGGGCTCAGACCCTAGCTTGGTTCTGTGATCTGATCCAGTTTCAGATGGCTGCCTGGAGCCTCTCTCTGCTGCTGTGCCCTCCAAGTGGGGAGGGGACCAGGACCACCTGGCTTGAGCAGGTGCTGGGCTGTGTCTTTCAGGACCGATTGCGGGCTTCCTATGAGCACTTCGGGAACCAGGACACCCTCTTGGACCTCTTCAACAGCCTTCGACGGTGCAACAGCTGGGTGGAGTCCTTCATTAAGGCACTGAGGGCCTGTGAGATGACTGGTCTCGCTGATGAAGTGGCCCATGTTTACCAAAGCAACCTGCCCCGTGAGCCTCCTGCCCTGGCCCTCCTCCTGGGACCCCTGTCTGTCCCCCAGGCCTTCACTTTCCTTCTCCCCCAACCCCTGTGCCTCTTGCCTTTCTCTGTCACCTCCCTCCTGTCACTCCTGGGCAGTGAATAAACTTGGGTGTAGATCCCAGCTTAGCCATTGATTAGCCATGGCCTTTTGGCCATGTCCCTTGATTTCCCTGAGCCTCGGTCTTCTCCTCTGTGAAATGGGCTAACGGCACTATCTACCTCGTAGGGCTGTGGTGGGCACCCTTCAGCGATGGCGTGATAAGTGCTTAGCTGGGGCTGGTGCCTCTCGTGGGCTCAGCCAACGGTGCCTCCTCTAATTCTGTAGCTGCCACGTTTGCCTCCTGCGCTTTTCTCACTTCCTCCTGTCTCCTCTCCACTCCCCTCGCTCTCCCCTCCCTTCACTGTCTCCTCTTTCTCCCTCATGGGTTCCTTCCTTCCTTCCTTTTCCCTCTTCTCTTCCCCTCTCCCTGGAGCCTTCTAGGTCCCTGCCCCAGCTGCCCCATCACTCCTCAGCTCCCTCTCAACCCTCCTGTCAGGCCAAGTGCCCAGAGGGGGTCTGGTGAGGTCAGGTCTGAGGGGCCGAGACAGGAAGAAACACGAGCCAACCCTATTTATATTTCAGTCCAGCGACAACTCCTGAGACCCTGCTCAGGTTTACAGCCTTAGACTACCCCCTTGTTTGCCTGCTTTCTTTTCTCTCTTCTTCCCTCCCTCCCCTCCTTCCAAGGGTGTCTCTTCATTTGTGGAGATGAACAGCAGTCTCCTGAGTGCCAACAACTGTGGTGGGGCCAGGGGCAGGAACTGGGGCAGAGAGTGGGGGCTGAGGAGGCAGCAGCAGGTCAGGGTCCGTTAGTGGTGAGAGCCACCTACAAGGAGGACGAGAAAGCCATGGGTCCCAGAATGCCTGGGGACAGAGAAATAGTGACTGCTGATCCAGTCTGGGTGGTGAGAGGCCCACGAGGTTCCCTCAGGCTCTCCCGTCCCACTCTCTCCTCCTGTCTCTCCTTGTCGTCCGTCCCTACTCCTCTCTCCCTCCCACTCCTGCCTCCCCGTCAGTGAGGCTTGTCTCTTCTGAGAAGTGCAGCCCACATCAGGACAGGTTTTGGAGCTGTGGGCCTGATGATTGTGGACCTGGGGGTCCAAGAGCACCCAGACCCCTGCTGTCACTGAGATTCCCCGGATTCCTCCTCGTCATCACTGTGTCTTTGTTCTCCAGGGACCCCGAACCGCCCTCTGGCCCCTCTGGAGCCGCCATCAGTTCCTGGTCAGGTTCCAGGGCCCTCCACTCCTGCTGTGGCCCCCAGCATCCCCCACAATGGCTACAGAGAGGCAGAGCCAAGCCACCCGGTCCCTGTTCAGGACACCCAGCCACCAGAGGCCCTGGGAGAGGTGTGTTGTCGCGACCTGCCCTGTACCCCCTGTTTGTGTATTTCTCTCTACCCACTTCTGCTCACCCAGCCTTCCAGAAGCTTTTTCTTGACTCTCCCAAATCATTCTTAATCTCTGCTCAGAATCCCAGGGTTCCCCTAGGGGTATCTGCCCTAGACCAGCTCCCGGATGGCAGACCAGGGCTTTATCCTGTGGCAGATCCAACCCTCTCATCAACCAGCTGTGAGGTCACACTTCTGAGGTCTTTGCAGTGGCAGTGGTCCATGTGAGAGGTGGAGTTGGGTCAAGGGACCAGGGAATGTCCAGGTGAGGGGAGTGAGGGAGCAGGGCAGGAGGGGATGGGATGGGGAGGGAATGGTAGAGCTATAATTATTGCTAGTAAAGTCAAGTTTGGGGGAAAGATGACTGATTTTATTGGGATGGATGAATGGGCAGTGGGGTGTCTAGGAGACACCAAACCGTGGACTTAAAGCCCAAGAAAGAGGTCTGTGTAGTGGCTTTAGAGAGGGCAACCTTTCTACAGAGCCAGACAGATGAATAGGGACTCCCCATGGAATGGTATGTGTGTTTTCCATGAGGTGGGTTCAAAGTCCTCTGAGACAGAGGGTCTGGCACTTACCGAAGCTGAGGCAAGGACTTCCTTGGTTCCTGGGCTCCCTGACATGGGCTGCGGCGGAAGGAACTGCCCCATGAGTGTAAGCTGCCCTTTGCCAGCTCCTGGGAGAAGCAACCTGCCTCATTCACATTTTTCCTGTTGCAGAGTTCAACAGAAGCCCCACAGACACCTGGTGGTCCCCTAGAGCCCACCTCTGACGTGGCGGCTGTCAGTCCTCCGGCCTCCAGTGGGCGTCAGGAGGACACAGACCTGGGCGATACCCAGGCAGCAGGTGTGTGTGGCATCTGGAGTCACAGGGCCTCTCTGACCTCCCAGTGTGGGTGAAGATCAGAGTTGCCCCTCTTCCTTGGACAGGAGGCAAGCGTGGAAATAAAGGGAGTTCACCCCAGGGAGCAACCCAGTTCTTAGAGGCCATATCAGTTAGCATTTCTTATGTAACGAACAGTCCCTAAATTTAGTAGCTTAAATTACGAGTATTTTTTAGCTCATGATCACGTGGGTCAGCAGTTTGGGCTGGCTCAGCTGGGCGGTTCTTTGGATCTTGTCTGAATTCCCTCTTGTGTACACACCAGTGTGCATATAAGGTCTGCTTATGGCTGTTGCCTGGGGTACCTTGGTTCACTTCCATGAGTCCCTCATCCAACAGCAGACAAACCCTTTCATGGCAGCTGAACAGAATTCTGAGAAGGCTCCTGGGGCAGAAGCTCAAAATGGCAGTGTTCCTCCTGCCTCATTCTGTGGGCCAGAGCAAGTCATAAGGTCGGCCCAGAATGAAGAACAGGGACAGGCTCCATCCCTAGATAAGAGGGCAGAGCTACATTGCAGAGGGTATGCATACAGGTAGGGAAGAGAATGAGGGCCACTTCTGCTTTCTAACCAGATGGACTCTGTAGGGGCCTGCCAGGACCTGGGGGGCAGTGCAGAAGGGCTGGGCCAGCTATTGGCAAGGGAGCCCTTCCCCCACAGGGGTTCTCAGCCCCTAGAGGAAGTATGGTCGTCATCAGTCAAGGGCCCAGACCCCCACGCCGGACCTTAGTACTTTCCATCAGGAATATAGTGCTGCCACTCTGGTCTCCCAGGCTGGCATCTCTCTGCACTGCTATTTCCCAAACTGTGTTCCACATGATGCTGGTGCCCCACCAGCCCTCGGTGCCCCTGGGACAGCCACAGGGCACATAAGCAATTAAGGGCTAAAAGCCATCTGAATGCCCTCTACTACCATCACCCCCAAACTCTGCTCCAAGCACTCATTTATACTTTGCAATGTCAGCTTGCCAGGGAGCATGTTTCAGGAAATGCCACTGTGGACCAGGGAAGCAAAGGACACGTAGATTTCACTACATACCTGGACAGAGGTCCCATGAATTCTGTGGTGGCAGATTTGGCAGGGAGGCATCAGAATCGCCCCAGGCCTTTGTTAGCCTGTAGGGGCTCGTGGTTGCTTTCTCAAAGCTCCATGGGGGAATCCTGATATAACTGCCTGTATGTCCATGTACTCCCTTCTGCTTCCCTAGGTGTACGCCCTTTTCCCCCTGCGGGTGGCTTTGTCCCTTCACACCCTCTCCCTACCCAGCCCCTAGGCCTCCTAGATTTGCATACACTGGGGTCTGGCTGGGCTCATGGTGTCACCTGACTGGCCAGAGCAAGTCATAAGGTCAGCCCAGAATGAAGAACAGGGACAGACTCCATCCCTAGATAAGAGGACAGAGCTACATTGCAGAGGGTATGCAGGTGACTGGCGGGAGCTCTGCTGGAGCAACCCTGTTTGCTGCCCTTCGCCCTGGTCCACCATTGCTTTGCTGGTGGTAGATGGGGGGTGGCAGTGGGAGGAGCATTCAGGATTCCACCAGGTTAAGGAGATGACAAAGGCAGGCACAGGAGGAAAGGGGGTGTCCCAGGCAGGAGAAGAAAAAGCAGAGAGAATAATTAATAACCATCTTCAAGCTTCTCGGTGCTGTGAGAGGGAGGGGCCATTTCACCCTGAGGGAGTACAGACTGGGGCCACAGGTCAAGGTCTGAGGATAGACAGGGCCCAGGATGTGCCTGCAGCTGCTGGGCCTTGGGGCCTGGGAGCAGTGACCAAAGGAACTGTGGAGATTCCCCCCTGGGGAGGAGACTGGGAGGCCTGGATGCAGTAGGGGCTTGAGCTGGGGCAGAGGGACCCTTCCTCGGACTCCTGATCTCAGGGTGACTGTGATTTTAGGGTAACAGTCCTCTGTTTTTCCACCTGCAGGCATGGTCTCCAGCCTCCCATCACCCCGTGGGCCTGTGTCTCCGACTGTCTCCTTCCAGCCCCGGGCCCGTTCCACCCCCAGGCCAAGCCGCTTGCCTGGACCCTCAGTGTCAGTTCCATCCACTGGCACCTCCTCCTCTTCCACTGGCATGGCCTTTGTAGGGGGTGCCCATGAGCAGGGCGAGGCTGTCATCTGCTCCAGCGGGGCAGGGGCGCCCACTAACTCTGTAACTGCCAGCACAGCACCCTGCAAGGTGTGTGCCAGCTCAGTGCCTTCCAAGTTGCCCACAAGCCCACAGCCTCCTGGGACAATGCCTGCTAATGTACCCACCAACCCAATGCCATCCAAATTGCCCATCAACTCAACACGTGCTGGCAAAGCACCACCCAAAGTGCCCACTGGCTTCATGCCTGACCACAGGATGCCTGCGAACATGGTGCCCACCAACAGGAGCACAGACAGACCTGTGGAGGTGAGTCCTGCTCCTTGCAGTGGTCCAGGCCCCTGCCCCCGGCTCTGTCCTTGCATCCTTTCCAGCCTCCATTTTGTCTCTGGTCTGGACTAGTCCACGCCTTCTTTTTCAGGGTACAGGGACAGCTGAGACCTACCCTCATCCATACCCCACACCATATCCTTTAGAGTAATAATGATCATTACAGCTCTTAGTGTGAATGCCAGGAGGGTCGGGCATGGTGGGCCACCCGCACTAGTCACACGCATTAAGTCACAATTCAGAGCGCAGATTCCCTGTAAAGCTTAGCAATGCCATTTTGCTGATGATGAAACAGTGAGGGATAGAGCAGCGTGGCCTGTCTGCTTCAGTGCCTTGCTCTTTACCACCAGAATAGCTGGCCTGCCCATCCATGACTTGGGCTTTCAGACAGTCCCAGCCTATCCAGCAGGGGGCAGCCACTCTGACCCTCCAGCCCCACACCACTGCCCCTTCCATGCCTGCACATCTGACCCCACTGCTGCTGTCTGCCTGGAGGGACCAAGTTGGTGGGGCCCCCTGGGCTCATGACCAGGCCTCTGGCCCATTAGCTGCAACGTGGCCCTGGAGCCCAGGCAGAATGTTGAAGTAGGATGGAGCCACACACCACCAAAGGCTCTGAGTGGGTGGAGGGGGTAGGGGAGAGCTCATAGGAAGGCCAGTGAGGAGGCGGAGGGCTGCGCTGGAGGAGGTCACTGGTGCTGCGCACGGCCTTGGTCCCTCCTCCCCCACTGCCCTCCTGCCCCATCAGTAGGTTGAGTCGCCAAGAAAAGGTGGCCTCCTCACCACACCATGGGTGGGGATCGGGGGTGGGGTGCTGGGTCATGCCCTGGCTTGGGAATGGGGCCATCCAATCCGGCTGTCCCCCTGCCATCCCAAGTTTTCCTCCTTCCTTTCCCAGGAGACTCCAGCGTCCCCCTCCCCCTTGCCCGCCAGGACCACGGCTGGGGGCGGCCCGCGTCACCGGGGCTCAGAGCCTGAGCTGAGCAAGCCGCGCGTGCTGGCCTCCCAGATGGTCAGCCAGCCGTTCTCGGGCTGCTCCGCGGACCTCGCCGTCAGTCGCAGCGACTCTTTGGGCCCGGGGTCTGACAACGCCCCGGAGGAGAATGAGTACGAGTCGATGCACACCTTTAGCATCCATGTGGCCGAGGGTCCCAGCGCCCAGACCCTGGAGGACAGCCCCGGGCCGCGTGCCGCCGCACAGCCCCCGGCAGAGGAGGAGCAGCTGGGCGTGGGCACTGTCCCCTGGGCACAGTGGCTCGGGGTGGCCGCGGCAGGGGCGCTCCTGGCCACGCTCCTGGCCGTGCTGTACCGGCGACGCCTGCTCCAGTGAGGCCCCGGCGCCTCCCCGCCGCCTCTGCTCCCTTCCCCAAGGCACATCTGACCCGCATCTCAGTCTCAGAGCCGGGCTGTCCCTGCGCCGGGAGCCGATGGGGGCTGGTGAGAGGGGAGGCCGCGCCATCGTGGGACTGAGCACTGGAAGCAGTAATTCCATCCCAGCTCATGCTCTTGGGCTCCCTCACCATCCTCGGCTGTCTGCGCAGTGAGCTGCCCTGTGCCCCCAGACCTCACCCACCCGCCAGTCCGGTGTTGCCCTTGTCCTTTGGAGGCAGCGCCCCATCCAGGCCCTATCCGTTTGCCCAAGTCCACGGATCAAGAGGTGCTGCTTGAGAGCGCAGGGGGTGGCAACATCTTGGTGCATGGCAGCCAGCAGCAGTTGTGAATAGGGGACCCCACAGGACCTTAGTCTAGCCCCCTAGAGCCCAACCTCTTCAGAGACCTGGTGGCTTCTGGCCGGTCCCTTGCCCCTGGGGTCCCGCTTCCTTGCCAGGAAAGGAGTGGGGGCTATCCAGAGGTTCCCCTGGACGCCTGGGATAGTGGCTGCTAGGCCTGAGGACCACCTCAGAGCTCCTCCCCAGCCTCCTCTCCCTTCCTCCTGGTCTCCAATCTGTTCACCTCCAGGGGCTGGATTTGGTTGTGGTGGTGGCACCTGCAGGGGCAGAGCTCAGGCCTAGGTTTGGATTTCAGCTCCACCCCTTCCTGGGCTGTTTGGCCTTGGCAGATGATCAGACCTCTGCTCTTGCTTCCCCACATGGACAGTGAGTGTTAAGGTTCAGCTTCACTGGGTTCTGAGAACACAAGTGTTTGTCAAGTGCCTGGTCCAGAGCCAGTGGCCACTAAATGCTTCTCCCACCTCTGCCCTGCCGAGTCTGGTAGAGATGAGGGCACGAGGGCTGAGTCCCCAGCGGGTAAGGATGCAGCTCTGCAGTGTAGGGCAGCCTAGGCCTACACCCTGCTCTGCTTCTCACAAGCTGTGCGCTTTTGCACAATTAACCTCTTTGTGCTAGTTTTCTCAGTTGAAAAGTGGGGAAGACTAGTACAGTTTTATATCTATATCCCCTAGTGGTGTTGTGGGGATTAAATGAGTTTATCTGTATAAATCTTAGAATGGTTCTTGGCACTACTAAAGGTTGGATACATGTTATTATTTACTACTCTAATGTGGAGAGGCTGGAGCACTTGGCTGCTTCTTTAGAGGCACACTCAGACCCTGTGGACCCCTCACCCCTTTAGATTTGTCCCTTTATCCTGTGCATTAAGGAACTGTTGGGCAGTGGGGAGGGAGGCATGCTTACTGGGGCAGCTGTGTGGGATGGGGGTTGGGGTGCCGCCCAGCAGCCAGATCGATTGTCGGTATCCCCGTGGGTTCTTTTCAGGCTGCATCACTAGACAAGGGGCAGGCACAGAGCCTCAAGAACTGCTTCCATTTCTGGGCTCTGCAAGGGAGAGGAACTAGAGCCCTGGGGGGACCGTGGAGGGTGGAGATTGTTCTGCACCTGCTTTGGCTGCCATAGGCTTTCTTTGCACTGCCATGGGGGACGTCAGTGACCTCTACCTTTAATGACCTTTACATCTGAACTCCTCTTGATCCTTCACTTGGATGTGCACCCTGAAGTCAGGAGTGGCCCCTATCCAAGCTGTCTGTACCACTCTCTGTCACCCTAGCTCTTAACCAGCCCTTTGTGCTCCTCCCTCCCTCCCAGACACCCATGTCAGTGAACAATTTGTACGCAGGTACTAGTTTTAATGTGTCACCCTCCCAGGGTAGCTTTGGAAACAAGTGTGTCAAGAAAGCAATGTATAGCCTCAAAGAATGCTACTTAAATGGTGGAATTTCAAGCAGTGACCAGCCACGGGACACACCTTTGGGTAAGGTATGTAGGAAGCATTCAGGAACCTACCTGGCACTTATGCTGGCCAGAAGCCTGACCTGGCCTGTATTGAACAGCATTCCTGTTTTGGCTCTTGTCAACCTGAAGGCTTCTACAAGGCCCACTTCAAGCAGGGTTGGGAGCTAGCCAGTGTATTAAGGCCTATGGCCAGGAGAGGGCTTGGGGTAGTTGATAACATGTCAGATCTCAGGAGTCCTGGATGTGGAGTGTGGCTTTCAGCTGTAGGGGGATGCGTGTAGAAGGGAGATCCAGGCAGATTACCTGGATCATGTGGAGGCCAGAGCCCAAGACCTCTACCCACAGTGGAGGGCCCAGCCATCTTTATGTGGAGACTTGGGAAAGTACACTTCACCTTGGATTAAAGACTGGAGTGGGGCAAGAGGACTCAGACCCACCAGTAGTCAAGGTATTGGCTTATCAATCCTTTTCCACTTTCTCTCTCCTGCTGAAACATTTCTCTCAAAGCTCGAGAAACACTACTGTGTCTCTCTCCCTGGGAAACACCTGCAGACTCTTCTTGATTTACTAAAGCCAGACAGTGCCAGCCCCCCCCACCACCACCCCATTTCCTTGCTGGGTGCGCTCAGATTTAGGGGAATTTCTAGTCAGAGATCAAGAAGATGCTCTTTACCCTGTCAGGCCTTGGATCATTGGTAGCTTCTTTTCAGAAACAGTTTTTATTGTGGAAAACTCTCACAAGAGTATAAGAAAAAATAGACCGCCCCACCCCCACCTCCACCCCTGTGCCCGTCACTCAGCCTCAGCGATCATGGACTCACGGCCAGCTTGTTCGCCCTTGCCCGATTCTATTCCTGCGCAGGTTCCTTTGGTGAGTCAGAGAGTGAGGGGTTCAGAAAGCCGAGAGGCAGGCTTGGGTTGGGAGGATTTTGTGGCAAAGGCCCTCTGTTTTCTCCCAGGGCAGCATTAGACGTTCCCCTCTTGACATCCCCCTTGAACTAGCTCCGAGTGTGAGCCGCAGTGGGTCCCTGTCTTAGGAGAAGGGAGCCAGAGGGAGGACGGAGCCATCGACAAGCTCCTTGAGAGTGGCTGGCTACGCACCAGTTCAAGCAAGGTGACAATATGGGTGTGACCAGTGGCAGTTTGCCTTGCTGCACTAGGGGCCTCGTCTAGGCTCTGACAGAACCTTCCCAGAAGGTAGAAATTTCCCCTCTGGGACAGATTCAGACTCCACAGCATGTCTCCTGCTCCTAGGAGTGGAGTCATTCAGGCCTTGAGGGTCCTGATGCACAAGCTGGTGATGGACAGCTGCCCCCCACTCCTCCGGGGAAGGCAGTGTACAGTGTTCCTGGCCTAATCTGTGCTGGAAGTGATAACTCCCCATGGAGGAAGGTAACATGCATGGCCTGTGCTCACCTTTCTGCTCCTTTCCCTGTAGCTCAGGGCCATGTTTACACTTGGTGTTGGGCATGGACACCTAGCATTCCTCACCTCTAGCTGCTCTTAACAATAGCAGCAACAATAAAAAGGGCTACTGCTTACCCCATACCTTGCTGTGGGCCAGGTGCTGGGCCAAGCACTTTACATATCTAACTCATTCAATCCTCTAACAACTCCACAGAAGCAGTACCATTATGTCCCAGTTTACAGCTAATCTGTAAGACTGGAAGGGAGGAAGGACCAGCGGGGACAATGCAAAGGAAAACTCTGACTTCTGAGCCCCAGCTGGACTTGCTCTATGCCCATGACCCACAGCTGATCGGGTGTCTGTAGCTCCTGATCCCATTTAAAGTGAGATCTCACACCAACATATCCCTTCCCAGTGTGCCAAGATCTGCCACCAGCTACAGTAGTTTAACGCACAATATATAATTAATATAGTCTCAGGGTGTTACAACAATATGACGATCATCATGTGTATGCCATGCTTAATGGCCTGAGGCTGTATGAGGCAGGGCATGGGGCCCAAGCCTAAAAGTTCAGGCCTCCAGAGGCCAGTTTGGTATAGCAGACATTGTTTATTATAGGATTCCCCTGTGCCAAGCCTAAAGCCTAAAATGAGTAAGACACCTGCATATTCTCATGCTTTCACATAATCTTTTCATGTATTTATATAATATTTATTTTGTACCTACCGTGTGCAGAGTACTAGGAAAGGCCGTGGAGACACAGAATAATAAACACCTCATCCTCAAAGCCCCCTTCTACTACCCATGGTGTCCCATACAATAGTGTGTAGTTTAAGGACTGTTTCTGAAGCACAGGTGGGGAGTGGGGAGAGAGAGAGAGAGAGAGAGAGAGAGAGAGAGACAAGTGGTTATGTAACATTCATAATTAAAGTAATTAATCACTATAATAACTGAATTATAAATAACCAAATAAAAAAGTAACACTTAGAGTCTATAGGGAATAAGAAAAATATTAAGTATAAATTTACAAAGACATTCACCAGAAAGGCTAAAATGAAAGTGACAAGATCAAGTGTTGGCAAAAATAGAGCAACTGAAATTTTCATAAACTTTTGGGTGAATGTAAGTTGGTAAAACTTGGAAAACTGGCAGTATCTTCTAAAGTGGAACATATCCATACACTGTGATGTAGCAATACCACTCGTACGAGCACAGAAGAAATGAGTTTGTCCACCACATACGTAGCAGAGTATTTTTAAATGTACTGGTCATAATAATTCCAAGCTGGAATCAACCCAAATGTCCACCCATGGTAGAATGGCTATGTCCTTATACATCCGTCATCTATGTGGTAAAGTCACACAGAATACTAGCGTACCACAATGAGTACGAATAAAAATACTGCCACACACCACAACATTAGTAATGCAGACATGATGTTGAGCAAAAGAAGTCAGTACCCACAAAAAGTGCTCACTGTATGATTCTATTCATGCAAAAATTACAGAAATAAGCAAACATGGCCCATGGCATTGAAAGAATGGTTACCTTTGGGAGGGAAAGAGCTGGAAAGGGGCATTCTGGGAGTACTTCCTGATAGGAGAGTATGTTTCATGACTACGTGCAGTTGATGACCAGACTCCCTGTTGGCAATATGGAAATAAACCAAGTTGACCCAAATGAGAACAAACAGAGGCTATTCACTCAGAGTCAGCCACCATCACTTGCATTTGGCAGGAAGGGACTCAAACGCAGCAGAGAGGAGACGAGGTAAGGTTGGGATTGGAAAGAAGGTGGCAGACACTGACCAACCCCTGCTCATCTGGGCCCACTGTGGAGTCCGTGGCTTGGCTTTCTAGGCTGGTTACTGCCGAGGTTTCAGGTCAGAGTTCTACTGTCATACAAGGTCTGGCCAGTCCCTTCTATGCTCAGTCTCTCAGAGGGAAGAGTATGGGCTCTGAGAGGGGCCTCCACTACTGGAATGGAAGGGACTGAGCTCACACACTTTCTCCAGCTCCCTGTCCTTCCCTGGGATCAGTGGTATTTGCCTCTGCTGGTAAGGCCAATGGCTGGAGGGTTCTGCTCCAAGTCATTGCTTAGCTTCTAACAACCACCAAGGTTCTTTTCCTCTTTAAGGTTTGGCTTACAGCCTAGTGCTATCGGAAGCCTTCTTTGATTAGACCCTTATCATTTTTTAGGCTTCCTAAATTCCCATGGCTTACTTCAAGCCCTGCAGAGTAAACTCTCATCTCCTTGCCTGCATTTAAAAAACCTATGCTGAGTGGATGGGTGGGAAGGGAAGGATAAGGGGGAAAAGGGGGCATTACGATTAGCACTTATAATGTGGGGGGGGGACACAGGGAAGGCATTATAGCATAGAGAAGACAAGTAGTGATTCTGTGGCCTCTTACTATGCTGATGGACAGTGACTGTAATGAGGTATGTGGTGGGGACTTGGTAATAGGGGGAGTCCAGTAACCATAATGTTCATGTAATTGTACATTAAAGATAGCAAACAAAACAAACAAAAAAACTTATGCTATGTTCTTCCTACTTACTCAATGCTGTTTCTATAAAAAACACCACCACCAAAAATATCCCCCCAAACACAACTTCTTATGGAAGTAAAATACACATACCAGAAAGGGTACTCAGACAGAAGGGAGGTGAGGGGCAGCAGTGGGAAGGGATGAAGTGGGGACAGAAAACAGGAGTGGATGGGAGCAGTGCAGAAAGGGAGGAAGCACTGGGTTCTAGTTCTGGGTCCACAGTGTCCTGGTGTTCCTTAACCTCCTGGACCCGTGAGGCTGGACCAGATGACAAATCCTTTCTCCTCCAGAGCTGTTTCATCAGCCCTTGAGGGCCCTCAGCAGCCACTCCAGCAGAGGCTTCCTCCCAGTCCTGCGCCCCCTCCCCTTCACCAGGTGCCATTCCACTCATAGAACAGCTCATTTCCTAGCAATCAGACACTGTAATTTGCTTGTATTTAACATAAGAAGAAAGAAAAGTCCTTCTGTTACACTTGCAGCTGGAAATCTGCTTGTTGTAGGAGGTGTAGCCAAAGGAATTGGGAAAGAGACTGGTAAATCGGTGAAGTAATTTTTTTCTTACTTGCTGTCCTTAGAATTGGGAGTACACGGACACTCATTTGCAGTAATTCTATTATTCTAGAAACTTAAGATCCTTGAACATTTTCTTCCTTCAACCCACTAGTTAGGAGGATCTATTTATGCCAGGTGTCTGCTTGCAGTGGTAACTGCAGTGAATGTAAGCTACTTTCAGTCCATGAGACCTTGCCCCCTTCCCCTCCTGCCTTTGCTCTCAGGAGTTTTCTACTCAGAGACACGCTCCTCAGCCCTCAGGGTGTGTGGCGAGCTGTTACCTTCTGGAGTGACTCAGTGGGCTCCTTCCTATCCACCCAGGCCAGGGGGGTGGTCAATCTCCCCTCGAATTTTCACCTTCCATATAATCTAGTCTCTTTAAAACATGTTTAATTACACAGGTTAATATATGAAAATGTGTGTGGCGAAAGTGAAGGTTCCTATGGCCAGGATTCTCACCTGGCCCTGGTCAGCTACTTCACTACACACGTGTGGGCAATACGTTGTTACTGACTATAAAAAAAGAGCTCCGTGCAGTGCTTTGGGTGACATGGTGGCATGGCTGCTACATGGCTGCAGGGCTGCAAGAGAGCAGGAGTGGTGGCAGCGCCAAGGACAGAGACTGAGACGGCTTTGGGGGTAGAGAGGCCCAGAGGCAGAGACCAGCTTGCTGCACACAGACTCGCTTTGAGTGGACAGGATTCTAGTGATTTACCTGCCACCATGGGAAAAAAGTTGGGTATAACCCTTTCAACCCAAGAATGTTCCACTGTCATTTCTTTGGTCTCATTGAATCCATAGTGAACTTGTCTGGGGCTGAAACCCACTGGCAAGACAATGTGCTTACTGTAAAAAACGAAAATTCCAGACAATACAGTTATACATATAGACCAAGGTTTCTCACATTCCAGTGTAGGTAGAAATCCTTTGAGGATCTTGTTAAAGGGAGGGACTGACTATGGAGTCACTGCATTTCTAAGGGGCCTTTTTTGAATGAAGACAAAGAACAAGAATTAAAAATGCCCTTTGTTCCTGGGCAATCCTGTTTTCTTTCTAGGGGGTTTGATAGACATTATTCTTTGCCTTTCTCTACGTACTTCTGTGCCATTTACTAGCCTTGATTTAATCCCATCCTTGGCTTGGGGCTGGGGACTCTCTTAGGTGCTATTCATAGCAGTGGGGTTATAGGGAAAAGGAAGTTCCATGGCCAGGATCCTCACCTGACTCTGATCTACTAGCCCACCACACACATGCAATGCTCACAGGCTCATGCTTGCACACATGTTGGCAATGAATCATTATTGACTGTGTTGCTATATAAAGACCTCCGCCCAGTGCTCTGCACAGAGAGGCAAAGGTGGAGACGGAATGCAGACTTGCTGGATGCGGACGTGATTCTAGCACTTGACCTGCCACCACAAGAATAAAGTTTGGTATAAAAATTCTTACCCTCAATGTTCTGTGGTTGTTGTTTGCTCTCATCGAATCCAGAGTGAGATGGCCTGGAGCTGAGACCTCTGGTGTGACGGGTGCAGGAACTTCTTGCCTCTAGGCCCCTCCACAGCTCCCTGCAGCACCCCACAAAGTATTGTTGCCAAGCTTAATAGGTCTTTGTTGAGTTGAATTCAGTTCACACAACAACAATATGGTCATTGTTTCACTTGATTGGGGACCTTCTGGCTCTGGGTTTTATTCCCCCGTCACATGCAAGATGAGCCACATGTATCACCAATGAAATGGACACCAGGGCAAAGCCAGAGCCACACACAGTGCTACTCAAGAATGTTGCCAATTGACCTAATCAGTTGACCTCATCATTAATCCACCCTCAGTGCCTTGCTGAAACCACAGAGCCCTGGCACATCATTTCTGAGCTACCAGCTAGTAACTGCCATCAACAAAGGAATAGTAATAACCGATATTCGGTAAGCACTTACTATGTGCTAGGAACAATGCTAATATATATGATCTTACTGAACTTTTCCTACCCTCTTGAAGGGAAAATGGAAGTTCCCTGGCCATGATTCTCACCTGACCTTGATCTGATTGCCCACCGCACACATGCAATGCTAGCAGGTGCAGACTTGCGCACATGGGCAATGAGTTATTACTAACTCTATAAAAGAGCTCCGCCCAGTGCTCTGGGGCTATGAGGTGGTAGAGACGCCCAGAGGCAGAGACTGGCTTGCTGCATAGAGACTTGCCCTGAGGCAGACGGGGTTCTAGCACTTAACCTGCTACTGTGAGAATAAAGCTGGGCATAAACCCTTTTATCACCAACATTCCATTGTCACTTTTTAGTCTCACCAAATCCACAGTGAACTTGCCTGGGGCTGAAACCCTCAGGCGAGACACCTCTTTACAAAATTTTTTATCTTTCTGTTTGTGCATAAAATGAGAGTTCCTGTGGCCAGGATTCTCACCTGGCCCTGGTTGATTAGCTCACTGCACACCTGTGGGCAATACATGGCTGTTGACTCTATGTAAAGAGCTCCGCCCAGTGCTCTGCACGTAACATGGTGGTATGGCTGCAGGAGAGCAGAGCAGGCTGGAGTGCTGGCAGCGCCGAGGACAGAGGCCCAGAGGACGGCTGTGCGGGACGACTGTGCAGAGGAGCCCAGAGGCAGAGACCGGCTTGCTGCATGCAGATTTGCTCTGAGTGAACGGGACTTTAGTAACTGACCTGCCACCTGGAAATAAAGTTGGGTATAACCCCTTTCACCCCAAGAACGTTTTGCTGTCAATTTCTTTGGTCACACTGAATCCATGGCGAACTTGCAAGTTTGCCATGGATTCAGTGAGACCAAGGAATGACAGCAGAACATTCTTGGGATGAAAGGGTTTATTACCCTGCTTGTTCTCCCGGCGATAGGTTGAGTACTAGAATTACTCTGCATCCAACAATCTGCAGGTCTGTAATCCTCCTTTATCTCTGCCTCTGCCCAGAGCACTAGGCAGAGCTCTTTATACTGTGACTCAGTCAATAGCTTATTGCCTACAGGTGTGGAAGCAGCAGCCTAGCAGTAGGCTAGTTACATCATCAAGCATGTTAGCGTCAGGTGAGAATCCCGGCCATAGGCACTTTCCCCACATTGTTAAAATAGATTGTATATCTATGCTTTTTTTTTTCAGTTAAAAAACTATGGGAATCACTCCACAGTATCCAAAGATTTAACAAATTCCTTTTGATGCCTGCAGAGTGGTCCATTATGTGGAGGTGTCATAGTTTATTCAACTGAACATTAGCTAGGTTAAGCAGCATGCCCAGAAACACTCAGCTCGTGCAGCTAGGATGAGAATCAAGGTTTGGCTGACTCCAAAGTCTGTATTCTGAGCTAGTGCTTCCCAAACTTCAATGCATATACAAATCACCTGGAACTCTTGCTAAAAATGCAGATAAGGTGAGCCTGGGGTAGAAGCTGAGATTCTGTATTTCTTACATACTACTACTAATTATGCCAAAACAAAGCCATTGTGTAACACCTGACCTTGATCTCAACCTGTACTGCACATTGGAATCCCCTGGGGAGTATTAAAACTGATGCCTGGGTTCCCACCCCTAGATGCCAACTTCATTTGACTGGGATACAGCCTGGCTATCACTTTTCCCCTCTAAAGCTTCCCAGTGATTCCCAGGGTGCAGGCTGGATTGAGAACTACTGACCCAGAAACCTACTTGTTCAGAGGAATTCTTCCACCATCACTAACCTGCTCTTTATCAAGCTGGCTCCTGGCAGGAGTTAACTGGTATCAGGTGACTTCTAATTTAGAGCAGCCCGGTGCCATATTACATCCTGATCCAATTACCTTACCTGGAGTTAGTTCTATTTTTACATCTCCTGGCCCACTGTGTGCCAACCACACATCATGTGGTCTTGGAGCCAGCTGAACCTTGCTTCTAATCCTAGCTGTACCAGCTGAATGATTTTGGGCTGGCGGAGAGTATACAGTGATAATAAAATC
>JAVSCE010000282.1:0-33819 GCA_032199065.1 Smutsia gigantea | reverse complement strand
TTTATTTAAAAATAGCAAGTAAAAAATTATACACAAAATGTAATTGACTTGGAACAATTTTTTTATTAGGAATTCAAAAAGTCCAGTGTCACCCATTATTAGTTCATCAACTTCCTCAGTCTTGATTACGTGTAGTTAACATATTCTTCAACATAAATATTATTACATTTTAGATGTTTTATATTTGTTTTGCCTTATGTAATCACAATATCAAACGGAGGCCACTCATTTTCTATTCTAAATCATCAAATATCATTATGGAGCCTGGATTAGTAATCAAACTGCTGAAACCCAAAGAAATCAGCGGGATTGTGAAAAACATTTGAGCAATTGGTGGTTTTTGGCTAATTTTCCCTCTTAAAAGAATTTTGCCCCTCATAGTAATATAATAATTATTTGTATGTTTGAGCACCCCTTTTGTGCCAAGCATTGTTCCAAAAACTACATGCCCTAATCTGTTTAATCTTCATAATGACCCAATGAAATAGGAGTTTTTATTACTCCCCTTTTACAGATGAGAATGATATACTAATAGATTAGGTCACTCACCCAGTATTACATACTTAATAAATGATGAAGCTGGGACTTAAACACAGGCATGGTCTCTCATGTTCTTAATCCACTGTGTCATGTTCCCTCTCTGTGTTATCATAGTTTACATTCTGTTGTTAAATTTAAAGATCAAAAAAATGATCTCTACGGTTACTGGATGACTACTTTAGTATGATTAAAGGAAATATTTTTAAATTATTATTATTATTTTCAAAATATTTTTGGAAAATAATTCTTCATCATTCAGAAATAACCCAGTGGGGGATAACAAAGAGACAAAGAAGCCAAACTTTAAGAGTTCCCAATGCTAGAGCTAGGACAGTCTAAGCTACAAAATAAATAAAGTGGTATTGGATTATAACTCAGAGCATAAAATACATATCCACAAGCCCATACTAATATAAAGAAATGACTGAATAAAGAATTAAATGGGGAGAAAAGGTAAATCATCAGTGCAAAAGAATTCCAAATACTTTTTGTAGATACTTTTGTCTCTAATAAATTGGAGCATAACTCTCCACCCCTTAAGTCTGGGCTGTGCAAAATGAGTCCCTTTCAAAAGTATGGCATGAAAAGGCAGAGGAAGAGTAACTTTTCAGTGGACACACCTCAGTCAGGTGACCAAGGTTAACATCAGTGATAAGTGATGTTGATTCATGTACCCCAATCTGATGTGGTGAGAATATCACTTAACCTCTGTGGTTTTCCTGTCCAAGGTCTATAACCCCAGCCTAACTAACCCTGAGAAAAAAGTTCAGGCAAACTCTAAGTAAAAAAATATTTACCAAATTACTGGACCAGAACTCCTCTCAACTGTCAAGTTCATCAAAAACAGGGAAACCTGTGAAACTGTCACAAACCAGAAGAGGCTAGGTAGACATGATGACTAAAATGTAATGTAGTATTCTAGATGTGATCCTGAAATAGAATGAGATGTTGGGGAAAAGCTAGTAAAATGTGAAGACACTGTGAAGTTTAGTTAATTCTACTGTGGTAATGTTGATTACTTCACTGTAACAAATGTATCATAATATGAAAAATGTTACCAATGGGGGAAAGTGGGCATAGGGTATACAGGAACTCCCTGTACTATTTTTGTAACTTTTCTCTAAATCTAAACTGTTCTTTAAAAAGGTTTACTTATCATTTATTTCAAAAATAATTCATTCGAAAAAATGTAAAACTTCAAATTTAGCCGAGATTTTTACCAACTGTGGAAGATACTGTAGCTTGACTAAGCCAGGAACCATTTTCTACCAATTTCTCTCCTACATCCTCTACTAACTGCTTACCCAGGCTATTCATGGGTGGCTGTGTGTTGAAACATTCAATACAATGAGATGTACAAGTCTTCTCGTGCTATCCTTTCTCCCTTACCTTTCCTCCTGCCTGAAATTTGGAAATGATGACTAGTGTTGTAATGGGATGACAATGAGAAAAATGTCCTAATGTCATTAAGGCCTCTTACCAATTCAAACTTGGTTTAAAATGAAGAAAATAACACTGTCATGTTTAAGCCACTGTTGTCAGATCATAAGTTGCTTACAACCACATGAATTCCTGATTCACTTCCACTACTACTATCTCCTATTACCTTTAATACTTCATCTGTGCTGTATTTTTTTATTTGTCCATGTTCAAATTCCCAAGGTCATATGATGATAAGTTCTATTTTCTCTAATCAAGGACCTACTACTCTTGGACACCCTAAAAATAGTAGGTGATAGACAGATGTAAAAGGATAAATACTATAGAGGTTTTAGCATGTTTTTCACTATAAACAGAGAATAGATGCATTTTGTGTGCTAACACTCAGCTAAGACTCCAGACTCTACTGGGACTACCAAATTAACTCTGCTCAGCATGAAAAAAGGCCCACCCACGAAACTATGGTTCTCCTAAATAAACGATAGACATTTTTATGCATACTACTTTAATTAACTTCAGATGCATATGTCTAAAATTGGCATGAGAAATATATCATAGCCATGAATACTTTTAACTACATGAACTTCTTAGTCTTGATCAGATAGAATTTAGAAAGTATGTAATAATTTGGGTTTCACAATCTGATACAGTTACTTTTAAATTAGTTTTATGATTCTAGAACATCAAACCCTATTTATTAAGTGCTGTATGATGGTTAAATAAATAAACCAAAGTGACTTTCGATAAAAATAAAAAACCTATTTGCTAATGTTATAATCATGGGAATACCTGTATATTTTAGTCTATACACAACTGTATAATAGTAACAGTATATTTCTGAATACGAAGTTATCACATTCATTTTTAAACGTTGAAAACACAGACACTTAAAGAAAACAGATTATAAGTAGGTATATGCTTTTGTGTGACTTGTGTATATGTGTACATAAATGCACACACAGAAATTGCATGTGTCCATTTTCCTGATAAACACAGTTGTGTTTAGTAAATGTTTTCATGTAAAGGCCTCCTATCTTTTTTCTTTTATTTGCTCCTTTTTTTTCTTTTTTTTCAGAGTAATTTTCCTTCTTTTGGTTTGCTTTCAGTATAGTCATAGTAAATATTGCAATAAATTATGAAAGAATGAATTATAATCCTTGAAATAAACCCATTAAACCCTTTATTTATCTCCAAAAATCTCTGACTGAATTCTCTTCTTGGAACAAGGGGAACAAAAACACACAGTGAAGAAAGAACAAATAACTCTGAAAATACCAAGTACAATAATTATTTCATTGTAACATAATAGAAATTAGATATTTGACAACTTCTTGGATGAATTCCAGTAGCCAATAACAAACTGCAGAACTGTAAACACATAGCATTTAGGCAATTTCTCTGATGCCCTTTGCTTGTTAAAACAAAAAGGAAGTTAATATTTAGAAGGAACCAGTCTTTAATCTCAACTCTCCAATCCAACACAGAGATATTTTAATAGCCACAAAAAAGGGCATGCTAAGGCAGGGGAAATGTTTTCTGTTTTGTTCTTTTTTCTTTTTCTTTTTATGACTTCACCTTGGCATCATGGAATATGCTTCTGAAATTCCTCACTGAAAAATCACAGTTAAGATTTGAAAGGCAAAACAATAAAGCTTCTAGAATAACATCTGGAAATTTTGGAGTTGTTAAAAAAACTTAACAGGACATAAAAATGAATTAAGCATTGAAAAAATTCATAATTATGAGTGCATTAGATCGAAACAATTTTCATTTGTTAAAAGACACCATTAGGATAGAAAACTGGTGAGATTGGAAGAAGTTTATCTGCAATATATACTACCAGCCAATGTTTTGTAAAAAAAATGGAAATAAAGAAATAAAAAAGTGAAACAATCCAATAGAAAAATGAAACTAATCTTGAAAAGTTGAAAGAGCATTTCAACAAAATAAAAAACTATCAAATGATTAATAAACATCTAAAAAGAAGCTCAGTTTCTTTATCTGAGAAATGCACATTCACCACTATGAAACACCATCTCACTCACACACATGTGTGCACACACATACACACACACACAATGTTTAAAATTAAAAAGAGATAAATTACTAAGTTTTGGCTTATATTTCTTTTGTGGGAGCATTAATGATATAACCACTTTGAAAAAAGTGTTGACACTACCCACTAAAATTAAACCAAAATATACCTTATGACCCAAAATTTCACTTTGGAAGTATTAATATGGATGGCCTTTGACAGTAAGTATTCCTACAAATAATTAATATTTTTGAAATATTTGTACTTAGATCTTGTATATGTTGACCTATGTAATGAAAAACTAGTTGTATACTTTTATTATGTATCCAAAAACAAAGCCTACAGTAAAACATTAAAACAATCATTACTGAATCTTAACAACACCACCACAACACAAAATACCAGAAAAGCATGTACAAAATATTCATAACAGCACTATTTGTAATATCCTAAAACAGTCCATCATCAGTAGAAATTTCCATCAACAGTAAAATGGATAAATAAATTGTGGTATATCCATAGAATAATATGTGGCTGTGAAAATGAACAAACTAATGTCACACAGAAATACTATAGGTATTAATAGAAATAAATCTCATTTGTGAAAGAACTACATACAAAAAAATACATAACCTATGTCAATTAGTCAAAACTAATCTATGGTATTAGAAGTTAAAATATCCAGTTTCAAAGCATTGGCAAAGATATTTATTGTTCCTAATACTTACAATATTTCATGTGAGTATGCAAGTTATATTCATACTTTAAAGAGTGAAACTTAGAACTATTTTATAATTGAATTCTTGTCAAATGTTTAGTAAAAATTTTAAAAAGAATAAAAAATTCTGATTTTAATTCTCATTTCTGTGGGTGTTTGTGTCTGTGTGAGAAAGAGACACAGAGAGACAGAGAGGAAGTGAGAGACAGAGAGAGCTTTTTTTAATTGTGTGGTAATATGTTGTGAAATTATTTCCCTGGTCAGATTTTTTAAAGTCTCAGTTATCAAAGTCAAAGTTCGTTTTCATAGGCAAAAGGCTTAATTACAATTATTGTAAAAACACAGAATTTACACTTAGTGAAATGTCTCAGAATGAAATTTTGTGGTAAGATTGAATTTGATCACCAATAACTCACTTTTAAAAATTAATATGGAATGTATACATCTTAAGGAAACATAATATATAACCTACATTGACAAATTGAAGAGTTATAAATAATAAAAATAAGTAGGAAAGTCATAGAAACTGATTTCACATAGTCCAAGCCTTTCACTACACAAATGAGGCAACAGACGTAGCCAATATAAATTAATAACTAATGTCACCTTATTAATGGTAGATTAGGGATTCCAATGGTCCTGACAGCAAGAGCACTGTTCTTTCCTGTACTTTACTGGGCCTACAAGATGTGTGTGAAATACTGTACCTGTGGTTAGAACATTTAAACATAAATTCCAATTAGCCTCTTTGAGTTCACCCAGAGTTTCAACCCTTTGTCAAAAAAAAAAAAAAGAAAAAAAAGAATGCAAATCACTGTGGTACTCTGAACCTAATCCCAGATTATATTTCTCAGTATGACAAATCACCACTATGGGATTTGTTCAAAACAAATGAATGAATTTATTAATGAAGTGACAACTCATCTTAAAGTAAGATTCAAAGGCATCCTGTCAGGTGATTGGGAATAAATGTCTCTGAAGCATAACTGCCCTGAGGACATCCATCCAATTATCAAAACCAATAACATAGGTCATTTACTTAAAAAGAAAAGCCTGGGAAAATGTTTGTATCTCTTTAATTGTTTTAAAAAGATAAAATGATAAGGTGCATTGCATTTACCAGAGATGACTGAACATATTTTCAAATATAAATGATTACTTCTTTGGTTTTAATTTCTGTCTATGGCAAAAATACATTTATTGTAGACTTAGATATAATTTCAGTCAAGTCATTAATTACTTTCATATCATTCTAGATGGCTCATACATCTAAGCCTTTAAAAAAAATTTTTTTTAGTGTTGAATCCTTTCATTCAAAAATATTGGGTAACGATGGTGTACAACTCACTATGCCATTATTTTAAATGGACATAGCATCCACTCTTTCAAGAGTTCTTAACCACTTTGCAAGATCCACAATTTCTCTAGCTGGTGGTATATAATGTCCCACAACAAGACTAGTCCACCACTTTTAGGGAGCTAAGATTCTTACACAAATTATGATATCTAAGTGATGGGATTCTCTAATATTTTGTATTATTCACTTTTTCATAGCACTTCTCTCGCTAGACGGCAGTGGTGTGTAAAATACACCCATCTGTCAAACAAGTTCAACTTCAATTAAAAAAAACTTTCATATCATATGACATTGAGTCCAAGGCAATGTTAGTTACTAACATTGGCAAGTAAATTTTTCCTACACATTTTTATTCTATTAGCAATACAAAGACCTTGTAAAAACACTGTATTAATGATCCATGTTAAACATTTTCTTGAAGTGTTACAGAGATCACACTGGTTTTTATTTTGTTCTTTTTAACACTGCAGAAATATTAAGAATGTAAAGCTAGTTTCTTTAAAGTATTTGAAACATATTTCTTTTCTAACAGCAATAAATTCTGGCTCTTGAAAGTGTTCTGCTGACATTTGCCATATCTGAAATGGAATTGTTGAACTCAAAGCGGATTGAAAAAATATTGCATCTAAACTCACTATGGACAACATATTAAATCCATGGAATCTATTATACCCTAGGTGACCCAATATTAATGGTACTGAAACAGAAACCAGGACTGTTGCCAGCTGTACAGTAGAACAACTTTCAAAGGTATTTCTTCACTTGAATATTTATCTTATAAATTAATAAAGGGATAATTCCTAAATTTCAATCATACACTCTATATATCCTGCCTTGGAAAAATCAAGGAAGTCCTGTTTGCGTCCTTCAGTTTTGTTAACTCCATCATTTTATTATCCCAAGTTATATGTCAAGATACAGATTTGCAAAAAAGAGGCACTCAAAAGTTATTTCTTAAATGGTCAGAGAATTTGCAGTTTGAGGATTGTATTTACTGCAATTAATGTTTGTGAGCATACACACAAGATGCTGGTTTCCAGAGTATGTCAACTTTCCTATCTGTCGTATTTATGCACATTTTTCTAAATAAAACAATTTGAAATTGTGACCCATAATTTAGCCTTGACAAATGTGTTCATGCTATTTGTTTCATAATAGATTTTAAACCATGGAAGAAAATAAATACCAAATGAAATAATCATTTTATTGAAAACAGCTTCCACAGACTCAAAATGAAGTATTTCAAAGATTCATGGAAAGTTTGAGCAGAAAGGCTAGCAACTGAAATGGTGCAGAATTTATTGCACTCCTATATCAGATTTTTAGAATAAGTATATATTTTCACTTTCTAAATTTGATTTGCTTAAGGATAGTCCATAGCAGTATTTCTCTGATCATTTTAATACATGCATTATAAAATTGTTCAAAATATACTACAGTTTTAATTAAAAGAATTATAAAATATAAAGAAAAAAGTGACTGTGGGTAATATAATAGAAAGAATATAGGAAGGGGGCATAAATACATAAGAGCTAACAAATCAATAAAACTACTAAAACCTCAGTTTCCTAACTTACAAAATTAGGAATACTAATACCTGCTGTGATGTCCCCAAAGATGATTACTGTCAATGCAAATGTGTCCACACCATATGAAAGAACTTGGTAAACTGTAAGGAACCCCTTAAGACGTGAAGGCATCTGTTCAATTACATGAGAAAACCTTCAGCCCATAAGGAAATAAATAGCTAGTGTGACATCTTCTTTGGCAACAAAAGTTCTCCCCCAGGACTCTCCCTGGTGGCTCAATTCCAGAAGAATGAGCAGAACTCTACAGGAAAATGCAGAATCAGATTAGACCTGTTTTAAGGGTGGTGAGAGGCTGCATGGCACAGCAGGCTTTTAGAGCAAAACCTGCCCTGACATCCTGGGCAAAGGAACAGCATGATCCAAGGACGAATCAAGACTCCCATATGCTCGAACTGGATTGGGGAACAAGTATTCATGAGCAGCTTATCACTGGGTTATCAAAGAGAATACACAACTCACTTCTAGGTCTGCTTTCTCTCCTAAGTTGTTGTACCTATTAGCACTAATAGGTCCCCTCGTCAGCTCTTTTTTTAAATCCTTCTTTCTTATTTACTCCAAGTGCAGACAGCTTAGCAAAACTGCAGATGTTAGCCAAAAAAGTTACTTCATTTTGGACCTAGGGTTAAATTTTTAAATTAATATTTATTTTGGCCCACATTTCACTTTTGTTTATATTTTTCTCTGACAATCTAAGTCATACTTGAAAAGAGTCATTTACAAGGCAGCCTCCAAGAATAACAGGAACAAAACTTGACATCGGCAATAACCAGACATGCCATGTGAAGGACTGGAGAGCAGCCTCTCAGAGTTAATCCCTAAGAACTTCTTTGTAAAACGTATCAACATAGATGCACATTGAAAGCTGAAGAATTTTTATCCTTATTTCTCTTTCTTTGTTAAACAATCTTTTTGATAGATGTAACTTTATAAGAAACTTGGGAAGAGGGTTGGAATCTTCTAGATATTCACCTCCAGAACTTAATTTCTGAGAATATTTATTAATAAAAAATATAACTTCATTATGAGGTATTTGGAGAATGTGATAAGAGTTCTGGGAATTTCACAACAACACTTTTTTTGCTTGGTACCCACTGAAAAGTGGTGACTTTAGATGTAAAAGTGCACATTCTGGAGATTCTTCATAATTGTTTTTCTAATTTTCAAAGTCCTCTCAAACCTATCAAGCAAATATATAAAATGAGATCATAATCTCAATACATCCATGGCATTAAAATCATTAGATTGTTTTTTGCTTTGACTTTCTATGAAAGA
This sequence comes from Smutsia gigantea, assembly GCA_032199065.1. Lineage (NCBI taxonomy): Eukaryota > Metazoa > Chordata > Mammalia > Pholidota > Manidae > Smutsia > Smutsia gigantea. The sequence goes on along the minus strand of JAVSCE010000282.1, from coordinate 24,868 downwards.
GAAAAAAATAGTTTTCTTGCTGCATCATGGCCAACTTCATCTCTATTTGTTTAGAGAAAACAATTAAATTGGACCACGGTGGTACAAAATCCACATATTAAGTATTCTGAATGCTCAATTAAGCCTTCTGATTATATCCTATGAGGTGATTCCAGGCATTCTTCTAAGTTCCAATTCTTACATTCTCCTTTCTGTGCATAACTTCCTTCAATTATCCTGACTGCTCTCCCAATTTTTAATGACTGCTTATCAAACAATTAGTTGAAATATTCAGTGAACCTTATAGCCAGGCTCTTCTACCCAGATGCATAGGTGAGGCCCTCAGAGCAGCTCTGCAACCTCTCCATAGAGTTCTGGTGTATAATTAATTTTTCTAATAGCAAGTTCTTTAATTGATCTGGAACTTTATATATATAATTGTATATTTCTTATAAATTCATTCATAATCTCCCCATCACATTTAATAATTATGTATCTCCTAGTCTAGATTGGCATTAATAAGGTAGGCATCAGCTGCATATAGCTTCACTTGAAATGTGGCTAGTCCAAAAAAGAGGTGCTATAAGTGTAAAAGTAGATTTTAGATTTCAGACAATTTTTACATTTCAGACACTTACTATGAAAAACAATATAAAATACCTTACTAATAATTTTTGTATTGATTACCTTTTAGAATAAGAATATAGTTATATTAGATTAAATAAGGTATTTTATTAAACAATTTCACCTATTACTTTTTATATTTTAATGCAACATTACAAATACTGCTTGTATTATGTTTTTTGTAGGACAGTACTTCTCTAGATATTTATTTTCAATCCTGCATTTCCAAACCATATTAAACAGAATAAACCACCTTCTTTCCATCCTTACTGATTTGGTATGGATACTCTAAAATCTCTTGATCCTTTCTCTATCTACTTTTTATGTTTTTCTCCATTGTCAGCCCCACTCTCTCTCTCAGCATCCAAGAGTCATATCAACTGCCTTGGACATTCTGTGCTTCAATTTACACATCTGCCTCCTTAGAGAGAACACTTGTTTTCAAAGCAGTTTTGTTTTGCTTTTAATTCCTTAGCTGTTCATAGGTAAGGATATCCAAATCTCTGCTGGAATTTCAGCTTGTATCTCATAGGATAACCTCCTCTCTGGGAATTTCCTTAGGCCATTTCCATTAGTGAGTTCTATAAGAAAACCAAAATTTCAAGGACCTAATTCTGAATATATTAACCTTCCTGACAAGTACTGAAGTCAACACTCACTGTTATCCAGGGCCATCTCTATGGGTTATCTTCCTAAGTTATTCTTCCTGCCTTTCACCAGAGTCCATTCCTGAGTTCTTAGCACCTACCAGAGTTGACAGCTTCTTGGAAAGCCCATTGTGTAGGAATGAGGGTGTCCACTAACTGGTTTCCAAATGAACTGAACTGATCCAAACGGATGGAGGTTCTTCTTGGTATTGGAAGAGATGGGAGTGCTTTTGTTTAAGGAAAAAGATTTTCCTTTTTATCTCTTCCTGACTTGGTCAGGATAGTATTAACATTATCTTCTTAAAGGCTTAAATAGCCACATTCTTTCTAATCTAATTCTTTAATACATTATCAACACACTCACTTTTTTGACCAGGCTATTCCTCTCTTCACAGTTGTCTAATTATTATTTTGCATCCAAAATATGCTATGAATAAAATTTAAGGTTCTATTGTATATTTCATATGCATGCCATTTAATTTTCATTGTACTATTTATCATTTCATCCTTATTCTAGCTATAGCTATAATCTATTTCTGATATTATTCCTTCTTCTTTTTCTCTGTTTTTCTACACTTTTAGCCACCTGATATCCAGAATAGTATAAAGTATGAGATTTTTATCCTTTTCATTAATGCTTCATAGAAATGCTAGGCTACCATGTGAGGGACATTCCCTTTATTACTCAGAGCTTAATTTTCATTTGTCTTGGTTCTCCATATCTCACAAATTCCACAAGGAAGGATGATGATGGTGGCCCTAAATGATACATGCATATTTAGTGAATTGCATTATAGAAGAATAACTATAGTCTTGCAAAAATCAATGCTTTTCCCCCTAGTTTCATTGAAGAATAATTGACATACATCATTGTATAGGTTTAAGGTGTACAGCATGATGTTTGATTTACATATATTATGAAATGATTAGCATAAAAGTTTCAGTTAACATCTGTCTTCTCATATAGATACAAGAAAAAGAAAGGGAAAAAGAAAGGAAAAAATTCTCCTTGTGATGAGAACTTTTGGGATTTACTTCCTTAACAGCCTTCCTATATATCATATAGCAGTTTTAGCTATATTCATCATGTAGTAAATTACATCCCTATTTATCTAACTGGAAGTTCATACCTTTTGGCCAACTTCTTCCAGTTCCTCCTTACACCATCCTCCACCCCAATAACCACAAATTTGATCTCTTTTTCTGAGTTTTATGGTTTTGTTTGTTTGTTTGTTTTAGACTCCACATGTAAGTGAAATAATACAATATTTGTCTTTATTTGTTGGACTTATTGCACTTAGCATAATGCCTTCAAGATCCATCCATGTTGTCACAAATGGTAGGATTTCATTTTTTAATAGGTGGTTATTATTCCATTGAATACATATATTACAACTTCTTTATCTATTCATCTGTCAATGGACACTTTGTTTCCATATCAGGTATATTGTAAATGATTCTGCTATGAACATGGGGGTGAAAATATCTTTCCAAGTTATTTTTGTTTGCTTTGGATATATTCCCAGAAGTGGAATTGTTGGATCACATGGTAGTTCTATTTTTAATTTTTTGAGGCTCTTTGATACTATATGCCATAGTGGCTACTCTAATTTACAATCCCACCAACAGCATACAAGGGTCCTTTTTTTCTACATCCATGCCAGCATTTGTTATCTCTTGTTTTTTGATAATGGCCATACTATCAGGTATGAGGTGATATTTGATTGTGTTTTTAATTTGCATTTCCCTAATGATTAGTGATGTTGAGTACCTTTTCATGTGCCTACTGGCCTTTCGTACATCATCTTTGAAAAAATGTATACTCAGGTCATTTGCGCATTTTTAACTGGGTTATTTGGGGTTTTTGCCATTGAGTTGTAGAGTTCCTTATATATTTTGGGTATTAATTTCTGATGAGATATATTGTAATTTTTTTCCCATTCCATAGTTTGTCTTTTGACTTTATTGATGGTTTCCTTTGCTGTACAGAAGCTTTTTAGTTTGATACTGTCCCTTTGGTTTTTTATGTTGTTCCTTGTGCTCTAGGTCTCATATCCAAAAACTCATTATCAAGACCCATGTCAAGGAGCTTTATTCCTATGTTTTCTTCTAGGAGTTTCATGGTTTGAGGTCTTATATTTAAATCTGTAATCCATTTTGATTTAATTTTTGTGAGTGGTGTAAGATATGAGTCCAGTTTCATTATTTTACATGTGAATATCCAATTATGGCAGCATCATTTATTGAAGAGACTGTCATTTCTCCATTGAGTATCCTTTGCTCTTTTGTCGAGTATTAATTGACCATATATGCTTGAGTTTAATTCTGGGCTCTAGATTCTGTTCCACTGGTCTATCTATCTGTATTTATGCTAATACCATACTGTTTTGATGACAGCTTTATAATATAGCTTGAGGATCAGGAAGTGTGATGCCTCCTGCTTTGTTCTGTTTTCTCAGGATTTGGCTATTCAGAGTCTTTTATGGTTCCATTTAAATTTTAGGGGTACTTTTTCTACCTTTGTAAAAAGTGTCATCGGAATCTTGATAGGGATTGCATTGTATCCAAAGATGCAAATGGAAACGTTACAACTGATACCACAGAAATTCAAAGGATGGGAAGAGGCTACTATGAATAACTATGTACCAAAAAAGTGGACAACCTAGAAGAAATGGAAAAAATTTCTTAGAAACTTACATCTTTCCAAGACTGAATCAGAAAGAAATAGCAAAGCTGAATATGACAATTACTAATAACAAGACCAAATCAATAACAAAAAAATCTCCCAATAAATAAAAGCCCAGGTAGAGATGGCTTTACTGGTGAATTTTTAACAAATTAATACCAATCCTTCTCAGATTCTTCCAAAATATGGAAGAGGAGGGAATATACCCAAGCTCATTTTACAAGGCCAGCAATATCCTGATACCAACAGCAGAAAAGGATACTACTAGAAAATAAAACTGTAGGCCAATATCCCTGATGAATATAGATGTGAAAATTCTCAGGAAAATATTAGCAAAGTGAATTCAGTAGCACCATAAAAGGATCATTCACCATGATCAAGTGGGATTTATCCTGGGGATGCAAGGATTGTTTGACATATGCAAATCAGTCAGTGTGATGCATTGTATTAATAGAATGAAAGAAGAGAATCATATGATCATCTCAATAGACACAGGAAAAAGAATCTGACAAAATTCAATATCTATTCATGATAAAAATGCTTAACAAATTAGACATAGGAAGGACGCATCTCAATATAATGAAAGCCATTTATGACAAGCCCACTGTGAACATGATATTCAGTGGTGAAAGGCTGAAAGATTTTCCTCTGTGATCAGGAGCAAGATAAGAGTGCTCACTCTCAACATTCCCATCAACAGAGTACTAGAAGTCCTAGTAAGGGCAATAAGACAAGAAAAGGAAACAAAAGGTATCAGAATTGAAAAAGAAAAAATTAAATTGTGTCTATTTGAAGATGACATAATTTTAAATATAGAAAATCCTAAAGACTCACCAAAAAAAAAAACCTGTTAATTCTAATCAATAAATTCAGCAGAGTGGCAAGATACAAAATTAACAAACAGAAATCAGTAGCATTTCTATATACTAACAATGAATTATCTAAAAAAGAAAGAAATCAATCCCATTTCCAATAGCATCAAAAAAAATATTTAGGAATAAATTTAACTAAAAATGTGAAAGGTCTCTACTCTGAAAACTACAAGACCCTGGTGAATGAAATTATAGAAGACACAAATAAATGGAAAGGTAACCCATGTTCATAGACAGAAATAATTAATATTGTAAAAATATCAATACTACCAAAGACCGTCAATAGACTCAGAGAAATCCCTATAAAGATTCCAATGACATTTACTCCTGGTTTTTGTCTAGAGAGAGGTTTTGTGTCATCCTTCAAGGCTGTTTGTCTAAGAAATAACTTAATCAAATAATAGTCAGGGCCTTGCATTTTTTACATATTCAGAAAGAATGTGTAAGGATGCTCAAGTAACATCAGGTGCTTCTCCCAACAGGTAACCATATGTCACTGGATTTCCTATAGGCCTACCATTATACTAGCTATGTGCAATGAGAGATATAAATCCAATCCAGCCTGCTTTTTAAAACAAAAAAATTTTTTTAGGAGATAAGCATTCATGATACAATTGAAAAGAAGTAATAAACATTTATATTCTCAGATAAAAATAATACTGGCAAAAAACATTAAAGGATAACAAATAGTATCTTAAAGTATTTATTTCTCTCCCATTTGACACCTGATCAGAACTATATATTTAAAAAATATATATTTTTACAAAGTGAAATACATACATATATATATATAGCTACCTTACAGATCAAGAAACTTATAATTAAATGAACCCCAGAAAATCCCTGATCCCTCTTGATGAGAGGTGAGATCTTTACACTATTAAATTTCCTAATCCGTGAACTCGGCACACATCTCTATTTGTTTTACCTTTTTCTGTTGTTTGTTTTACATTTTTTTAAAGCTATGTCATCAGGTAAATTCAACTTTAGAATTACTATCCCTTCTGATGGATTGGCCTTTTATCATTAATAAATGTCACTCTTTCTATGTCATATTCCTTTGAAAAAGAGAATGAGATGAGGGTTCTTGTGCAAGTGATTTATTGAGTGCTTTCTGAAGGAACCTACAAGGAAAGGAGAAGCAGGACTGCAGAGGGGAGACAAGCAAAGGTTTAGGTTCAACTGGAGTTGAGTCTCAGCCAGATATATAGCCAGTTGTATAGCAAAGACACTATGATTTCTTCTAGGAGTTTCATGGTGTCAGGTCTTAAATTTCAGTCTTTAATCCATTTTGTGTTTATTTTTTATATATTTATAAGAGATCCAGTTCATTCTTTTGCATGTAGCTGTCCAGTTTTCCCAGCACCATTTATTGAAGAGATTGTCTTTTCCCCATTTTTTATTCTTGCCTCCTACTGCAGATTGACTGACTATCCATAAGAGTGGGAATATTTCTGGGCTTTCTATTTTGTTCCGTTGATCTATTTGTCCGTTTTTGTGCCAGTACCATACTGTTTTCATTGGTATAGCTTTGTAGTATAGTTTGAAATCAGGGAGCATGATACCTCTAGCTTTGTTCTTCTTTCCTAAGATTTCTTTGGCTATTCAGGGTCTTTTGTGGTTCCACATAAATTTTAGGATTATCCTAGTTCTGTTGAAAATTGCCACTGGTATTTTGATGGAAATTTCACTGAATCTGTAAAGTGCTTTGGTAGTATGGGCATTTTAACAATATTACTTCTTTCAATCTATGAGCAAGGTATATATTTCTGTTTATTGTGTCATCCTCAGTTTCTTTCATCAAGGTCTTATAGTGTTCAGGGTATAGGTCTTTCACCTCGTTAGATAAATTTATTCCTAGATATTTTATTCTTTTTGATGCAATTGTAAATAGCATTGCTTTCTTAATTTCTCTTTCTGATAGTTTGTTATTACTGTGCAGAAACACAAAAGATTTCTGTATACTGATTTTGTACCTTGCAACCTTACTGAATTCATTTATTAGTCCTAATGATTTTCTGGTGTACATGATTATCTGATGACAGATATTTAGTGTTTTAGATATTGAGTGTCATGACATTTTTTAGATATCATAAAATCACTTCTGTGTTTACTATATCCAATATTTCAGTGGCCCCCTACATGACTGATTTGGGAGAAAAGATCTGTTTTTATGATTCCTCATGTCTTCTCTAGGGGTGAATATTCTCTTTCCAAAGAACAGAGAAGGAAGTTGAATCACAAAATCATATGGTGAACATTGTCATAGAAGGAGTCCTCTTGAAGCTTAAAGGAAATCATTGCAGACATATGAAAATATATACTTCTCTATGGAAAGGAAGAATCAACATGGAACTCCACCCTAAGAACATATATAGGTAAAAAATAATAATATGTCCAATGTGAGCTCACGACGATAACTCTGTAATAGATTATGAAAAGGAATTCAAAGAAGTTTAGAGCCCTTAACCTATGAGACCAATTTAATGGAAGAACTCTAACTTCTACTTTAGGGAAAGAACACTGGGCTAAGTAAGCAGCTTGTCTGACCGAATGTGGAATTTCGTGATTTTTATACGCCTCCAAGGCACACAATAATGGTTGCTGAGGTGAAGCCTAACCAGCCACTGACCCTAATGATGTCACCAAACTTGGCTCTCCAGAGTTGCTATTCCATGACAGGTGAGAAGAGAGGAGGATGTGTAGGTGAGAATAGGGTTCTGATTTCTCTCTCTCTCTTTGGTACTTATTCCCTTCAAAGTCTTGTCTCTGGACTAAGAAGTTGGTTCCCACTTAGTCATAGGAAACCATGAGAAATGAATTGCAATTCTGAGATTTTTCTGTCTCTTCAGTCTGATGTTTGGGAGCAAAGGACAGTAGGAATGGGGAGAATGAGTCAAAGGCAGGATATTTTTTGACTCTAGAAGTAGACTGATTAAGAATACAGCAAGGAGTAAGAGGCTTTCTCACTATAGGAACACAGAGACTGAAATTCTTAGTGATTCGAGTAAATGCAGAAGAGTTGAGCTTGTGGACTGGCGACGAGACATGGGATCCAGAAACACTTGTTTTATGGGACTGCAGAATACAAAGGGTAATGTCTCTTCTTTTCTCCTCTATCCCCTCTTTTCTCCTTTAGCAAACCACAGCAGCAGAGGTTGCCTTCAACCAAATATCTGTTTCTACTTAACAATTATATGTGTTGCACTTTTCTGCTTATTGCAGGGCAAACTGGCTTTCCTCCTCTTTTCTGCTGACAGGACAACTTCTTCCTCTGTTTTGCAGGGCCAATAGTTCATATACAGTGCAATGGTGATTACACCCCCTCCAAAGGTGACAGTAATAATAACAAAGATGGTGGGGTTGATTTCTTTATACAGTCCTTGAACAATGACAGTGATATCTTTGCTGACAGAGCTCAGCTGGCTAGTGGCCATGCAGTAGTAGGTTTCATTGTGGTTCTGTGTTGACCTGTGGCACTTCAAGGTCAAAGATCACTCTACTCTAGGTACACACCAAGGTTAGAGTCAGGTTTCCCTTTGGGACTCAGGCAAGCATCTGCTCAGTCCTTTCCACCTACAACTGATTGCCAGAGCAACCAGATTCCTCTAACTGTGGCTTATATAGGATATAAGATATGGAACTGAAACATGGATATTGATCTCCTCCCATGATGAAATGTGTTAGTTTTATGGCTAAAAATACTGAAATATATAAACTTCTATCTTAAAAATAGTTTTTGACATTCATTAGACAACTAGTTTTACTGAGCACCTACCTTGTTCAAAGTTCTGATCCAGGTGCTGGTAAAATAAGGAAATGAATAAGATAAAGTCTATGTTCTCAGTAGGATCTTATAATCTTCATGGCTCATTTAGAAGCTCAATATGTAGTATTCTTATAAAATTTAATTATTTCTACCTTACTGACAATGCCTTTACCCCCCTTTCCCCATTTCTCCATCTCAAAATTATTCCATGGTTATTCTTTCATACTGGTTAATGTAGGAAATGGAGCTAACATTTATGGAGTGCTAAATGCTTTCTATGTTTTATCAATGTTAATCATTATTGGTGTTAAGGCTTTAATCCCTATTATATAACTGAGTCCTTTGAGATTTTAAAAAATAAAGATTTTCAAAGGTCACACAGGATAACTAAGTCAAAGACATGTTATGCATATTATGCAAACTTAGGTCCAGCTGACTCAAATGTCCATATATTTCTGCCATTAATCATTTTCTCTATATTGCATCTGCCTTGGGAAAATGCAACTACAGTCTCTCAAAAGGCACATAACCCACTAGAAATCATGTGAACTAGAAGAGATGCTTTATTATTTAACTTTTGAAATTCACCTCTTCTTTACCTAATTTTATTAGATTTGCTACCTTATTTCTATTTAGTCCTTTACTTCTATCTGGTCCTCTACCATTTCATCTAGTCTCCAGTCAAATATATTTCTTCTCTCTGATTTTTAAATATCTATGTTGTAGTAGTAATGAATAACCATAAAATATTTCCCTGTTTTACCATGCCTTTAGAACTATAAATGCCCATAGAGTAGAGGCTGAACTCACATTACAATCAAGCATGAAGCCTGGGCTAAATAAAATCTCAACAAATAATCAGTGATATATAGACTCTTCAAATAATGTTTGTCATCTTCAAATGAAAATTCATATTCTATATTATTCTTTTGCCATGTAATCAAAAGTATGGTAATTTATATGAGTGTATGAAGACTTTAAGTAAGCAGTTCTCCCTGAAAATTTCTTTTTGGTATCTCAAATGGCTTGTGTAGTCTTTTCTAGGAACAAACAGGTGGATAAAATCATTTCTCCAGATTCTTTTCAGACTACCTCAAGAATCTATGCTCTAATGTCTCTCACATTAGCACCTATAATGAAATTCCTGGTTAACAGGGAGTTAACACATGTTCTTCACTCTTGGCTCCTGTCTGAGCTGTGAGAGCAATTACAGGACCCTAGCCAAAGATAACAATAAAGATAGACAGATGCTTAGTTCCTCCAATACTGAAATGAAATATTTCTTTTCATCCATTATGGTCCCTGATACGATCCCAATCCTCTTTTCACTGTAAATGTCAAAACCATGAGCAGAGTATTAGGAAATAAAATGGATGTACTGTCTGACTCTTTAGTATATCTACAATATGAGATCGTCAGTATTCTCAGAAATACACTCTTCAGAAAATAATATTGGGGGCCAGTTTACAAATGAGATTCAGAATTTCTCTCATATCTTTATCAACTAGGAAGATGAATTATTTTATGTGATATATAGATCTAAGGAAGAGATAGTAAAAGCCCTATTTACTATAGACATAGAAATGCTGTTTTTAAGGAATTACTGTAAATTTTGTTGGGAATGATAGAGGTATTGATATTATTATATTTGGAAAAAAGTCATAATCAATTAGAAATACATAAGGAAGCATTTATAAATAACATTATGATTCTTGGATTTGCTTTAAGATAAATTGAGAAAAATAAATAAATATATAAATCAAATAAAAACATGATGAGGTCAATAGGCAAAACAAAAAAATAGCAGGAAGTTGATGATTGTTGAAGTTAAGTAAGGGTAAATGTGCTATTTTCTCTACTTTTGTGTATAGTTTAAATATTCCAAAGTAAAATGTTTTAAAATGTTTTCTCCTTCCATAATTTAAAAGAAGTCAGTTTCATAGCTAAAAGTCAGTATTGAGATACATAAACCTCAAACGCATCCAACAGATTTATTTCATGATTTTTTTCCTAAACATCAACTACTAGCATGCTTATATTTTATTAACCTAATAGTTGGATCAAATCATAAAACATGGTCTTTAAGAATTCTTTAAAGTCCAAGGGCTAGATGAAAAGAATGAAAGGAATGTAAAATAATTTAAATAGTTCCTCTGTGACATTTTATTACATGAAAGGAGTACCACAACCTGGCCCACATGGTTTCTTTCCATAGGCTTTGTCATCAAAGGGTTCTCCCAAACCACTGCTAGTTCCCATTCTTTGTCCTCAGTCTTTGTTTCTTGTTTTTCATGTCAGTATCTATCTTAGCAAATAATCCCTTTTCTAGAAATTTAACTTCTATAGTATTTGAACCAGTTACTCAGGGAAAAATGCACAAGTGGCTTCCCCTAATAGATATTTCTTGCTGTGTGCTTTCTATCTGCTCCCTTGTACTGACCCCACTACCTGACTGGTCTTAAATTTCCTGTTTGCTTTCCTTCTGCCAGCAATAATCTACTGAATCCTTTCATCTAGGTCCTGACTCCAGCCTTCTGCTCGTGCTCTAATTCTGGACAAAAAGCCTGACTCAAGGACCCTTTCCAGCTTAGATTTCTGGTGTCCTGACGTTCAGCTCCACCAGCCTATTCTGGCGCTTCTCCTTAACCAAATGCTGCCAGTTTGGCAGTGGTCCTCCTGGACCCAGCTCATCTATAATGGCTCATCTCTCCCAAGAAGGATTTTCAGACAAAGGTGTTGGCATTTTGGGGTAATGCAATTCATCAATGTTTGTGAAGAAATGGTTTCATGTTTGTTTGTTTTTTAATTTAAAAGGATCACACACACACCACCCACATATATGCAAAGACACACACATTCTGTTTTGTACCATTTGATGTTATCATCAAATGAAATTATGTCACACATTGATACTATAGACAACTCGACAATATGTTGAGTGTTCTGGGTCTCAAATGTATATCACTACTGAGTCAACTGAGAAAAATTCTTAACATTTTCAGTTCTTCCCAAAATAAGTTCAGAGAATGACTCATTTTGTTTCAGCTTCCTCTAAGACTATAGACAACAGGAAGGAAAAAAGGATAAAAAGTAGAATATTTCCTGTTAACATGAACAAAACAAAAAAGAATTTATTTACTAGATGATTTCTAAAAGAAGGGTTTATATTTCTTAATAAATTATTTAAAATATAATTTAGCACCTGATTGTGTTTGTTGAAAATAGACAATATTTACATATTGTGAATAAATCCATTTTTTGAGTTTACATTTTATAACAAACTTTTTGAAAATTAAAACTTTTCAGTGAAGGAAGTACAAGGAAACAAATATCAGAGCATAAAATAAGACAATAAAAGTAAAATAAAATATATTAAGTGATGATAGTTCTAAATTTGTTGCAGGAACTGTGGGGACTACAGACAAGGAGTCGGGACACCGAGATGTTTGGCGAGAAACAGTTCATCAGTGCCGGCACTGGCTCAGCAGATTCATATCCAGGCTGAGCCCGGAGCGCAGTAGGGCCATGCCTTTTATACATTCACTGCAAGGTTAAAGGAGAGTCAGCCCCCAAGATTGTTGTAGTGGGAGCTCTTGGTGTACTATAGGTTCAGCCAGAATGCTAGTTATGTTTTAACCTATCTCAATAAAGGGTACCCAGATACTCTATTGTAAACTAATGGACCTACACGACTGTGATCAACAAACTGTTCTATATCACTGGGCCAGGGGTGGGGGTGTGTGGGTACATTGTTACATTGCTTTAAACTTAAGCATCTTGATATTCCTCTGTGTTCTTAAAGCCTTAAAGAAACATTGTCTCTTTTCTTGGCTTGGCTTCCTACCACAGGTTAAACCTCATCTATTAAAATATCACAAAGCATATCAAAACACAAAAACAAAATAGTACATCTATTTTCAAAGCTGATACTGGCTTATAATTTTCCTATATGTAGGAGACACAGCTGGCCCAAACACAAGTTTGAACTGTACAGGTCCACATACACACAGATTTTTTTCAATAAATATATTGGAAAATTTTTTGGAGATTTGCAATTTGAAAAAACATTTTCTTTTCTCTAGCTTACTTTATTGTAAGAATACAGTACGTAATACATATGACTTACAAAATACAAATAAATGTATTAATGTATAACTGCTTATGTTATCAGTAGGCTTCCAGTCAACAGTAGGCTATTAATAGTTAAGTTTTCAGAGAGTCAAAAGCTACACATGGATTTTTGACTGCATGGGTGTCCATGAGGGAGGGCAGGGGCATAGGACAAGCACCATGATGAACTTTTCCTGCCTATGATGAAAAATGTTGAAATACAAACAGTATAGTAAGAACAGGAGGGACTCCATCTTAAGGCTAAGATTCCATTTTAAAAAGCAGAAAGCTGAGAAGTAAAATTCCTAACATATTCTCTGGTAAAGAGATAATAACAGCCTACCTTAAGGCAGGGCAGGCAGTCTTAACTGATATGCCCCCACTGCTTGAGGGTAACCACTCTCTTGGAGAACAGTATAAATAAATCCCTTGTGTTGGGTTTATTTAGTAAAATTACCTGGAGGACTGATAACAGAGGAGAGGAGACATGGTGTCTCACCTGAGATAAGCATCTTGAGACCACAAGTCAAGCCTACTCCCAACAACCCCTCCTCTGCCCTTTGCCCCATTCTCAAAAGCCTTAAAAGACAGAATCCCCAGACTTTCAGCATGCCTCCTCTCTGAGGACGCCCGCACTTTCCTTTCATTAAGTGCATACTTTCAAATAAAGCTTTCTCACTGCCCAGATTATTGCGGTTTGTCTCTTTGCTATTTCATTTTATTTCCAACTCTTCACCCTGCCTCCGCTTTACTCCTAATAAGTAGAAAGGGGCTTCTAAGAGCTCATATTTGGGCCTTCATGTTTCTGTCACATGGGTGTCCCGGACGAAAGGCAGCTTGTGTGATCTGCTCTTAGCAGCCTGCCTGAAAATCTCCTTTCTTTGGGAAGTCCTCAAAACATAATCTCACTCCATCCTGTGCTCTGTGGCTCCCCCAAATCCTATAGTGGTGGGGGCTAGTCCCCATGCTGTGCAGATCCAAGTAGACACAGGCTGCCGGGGGACCCTGGCTTCAGGAGTTGGCAAAGGAATCTGCCCTAGGCTGAGAGCTTTCCCTCTTTCCCTCTGCACTTTCTTGTTCTCTGCTGCCTGCATGGCAGCTGCCATTCCCTGCTGCTCTTGCTTTAATGAATTCCTTCCTTACCTACACTCATCTGACCTGTTCCAGAATACTTTCTCCTTCCCCATCCAAGTTGAAGTTTCTCCTAGTGCTTCACCTAGCGCACAGGGAGAGACCTCCGCAGACACAGCTGCCCAGCAACATCAGTTGCCTAATCGCTGTGTTTTTTAAGGGTCAACTATACTTGTCAGTTTTGGTCATCCAAAATCCATTTCCCCTTTCAAACAGACCACAGGTTCCTTCCTTGATCCTCAGTAAATGATTGAAGCTTGTACAGTTGGATACTATCTTCTAGAATTTAAATACTAAATCATCAGGCAAAGACAGAAAAAAAATCCAGTTCATTCAACTCAGTGGCAGTGCTCGGTCAGTGCTGCTACATAGCTCTTCTGGAGTTTGTGCTTCTTGGTTCTCCAGAATTTCTTGGTTTCAGTGCATTTTCCCACCTTGTTCTTTTGCCTTTTCAACAATTTTATAAACACTCAGTGTTTTCATTCTACAAGCTCTCTTATGTTTTCAACAAATTAGCTTATTGCTTAAGTTAGCCAAAATCAGTTTCATTTGTTTGCAAAGATAGACTCCAATTAATATTGACATAAGAGACACATAGAGTATTTCTGAGATGGAGTAGAAAAGATATACCATCACATATAAACATGTATAAATATACATATATGTATACAAGCATACATATATGTACATATGTACATATACATACATATATATGCATATGCATATATGTTCATACAGAGTTAGAAATACAGATAAAGAAACAGATACAAATAGATATCTGTTAGATAAAGAAATAGATACAAATGCAGATACACACACACACACACACACATTGAACCCCAGGTTAGAAATTTTGGAGACCAATGAGGAAAGTCAATTAAGGATTCATTTAGTTCGTCTAGAACAATGTGTCACTGAGAGCAAGTTACCGGCACCATAAAACAAATGTTTTTGAAGAGTATGGAGGAATTCAAGCACCTTGAAGTAGCCAAGCTTCAAACCCCAAATTACCACCTTAAAGAATGAACTGGTGCTGATGAAAGAGGAGGAATTCAATTGATTCGGTAGTTCAGAAACTACAGTTTAATTCTTTTGTTTGATTTTGTTTGTGGCCATAAGACAATGATCACAAAGACAGGACTCTGGCTACTTAAAAAATGTGAAAGGATGAAATGAGTCACCCATCTCTCCTACAAAACACTCTCCACTGAACTGTCATTCCCTGAGTAAGTTCTTTTCATTCTTTGGAAGTTGCCCTTCCAAAAAGTTGTTATTTTCTTGCCCAAGGAAGCTCTCTTAGAAGAGGTAGAATACTTCCTCCCATGACTTACCCATTGTTACTACACCAGTAACTAGAACCAGACTGCAGAATGCCCCAGGATATCATATGTATGACTAAACTTGTGTAAAGAGGGCTAACAAACCAAAAGAATGGCAAGAATTTCCTGATTTATACTTTCAAAATGTGTTATTTTGGACTTTGACAGTACATGACCAAGGAAGGCTAAGTTAAATTTAGATCTGAATTTGTCAAAATCAATGTACTTACCAGAAAATATATTTACAACAGGCCATCTGAAACACCTAGTATGTTTCTAAACTTCATTAGTATGTTTAACAAACCTGGACCCAATGCTGGCACTCTGAAGGAAGCTGACATGCTAGAAATCCTTTGGCATAATGTGGATGCAGAATTCAAAGGCTCTGAGAAATAGGATAAATGGAGTTTTGCTGCTATCCTTCATGAGTATCTCCTCATTTTCTCTCTTTGTCCCTAAATAAAGTTAAAAAAAAAACTCCTTTTGCTAAAATGTTGTGATACGCATGAGTACCAGAAGCATCACTATCTGTAAAACTCATGTTGCTGACTGCTTTCCCAAAGCTTACAATCATCATGAAAGACACTGTCGTTAAAACAAGCTCCATAATCTCAGTGGGAATGAAAAAAACCCTAAGAAGGTAGAGTGTAGGGCATGACACAAGAAGGAAAGTGTCTGAGATGACTATAATAACTAGCATTACTTGGAGTAGTCTGATTAGCATACATCTTTAGTAGTGGTTTAGTAATCATGAAGCTCCTGATAATGAATTACATTTGCAAAATATTAAGGTTTTACCTGACTTATATGACAAAAAAATACAATTTCTAAAATTTAATTTGAAAAATTGAGAAGAAAATTTCATTCAGCAAACAGAGGACTAATGGTAACGAACACAAGGATGAAGGTAAAAACAGAAACAAGATTAGTATGTGGGTACTGATCTTTTTTTTTCTTGCCATGGGAAAATTTGTGATTATTAGCAACTAAAGAACTTAGATGTTCATGGTTTTAAATGACAATTCACAAAAAAGAATCTCTGAATGCCCAGAAAGCATATGTCTAGATAACCAATCTCACATGTAATTTGGAAAGTACAAAGTAAAAAAAAACTGAAATAGTTTGGTATATATCAGAAAAGTATGACAATATTAAGGCATATGCATTGTTTTTGTGTTGTAAATTTATACAACTATATTAAAGAACTATCAAAACTAATAAAGCTAAAGATAGATTTTCCCTAAAACTTAAAAACTCTACTTCTAGGCATATGGAGATTATGTGTACAAAAAGACATATACAAGAATGTTCATGATAATATAGACTACATAGCAAGAAAACAAAAATTTGGAAATGACCTAAATGTCCATCAAGAGGGGAAATATGAATTGATATAGTCATCAATGAACTAATATATAATAGTTAAAATGAATGAAATAGAGCTACCTCTACCCATATAGATCAATACCAAAATATAATGTTGAACAAAAGCAACATGTTACCTAACGTATACATAAGGTATATCTCTTTTAGATGAAGTTGAAAATCATCTAGTGTTTATTACTGCTATAATTATAGAAAAGTATGTGTAGAGTTAATCTTTTAGGTACTAAAACTTCTAAACTATCAGATTAAGAGTCTCAGAAATGGGTAAAAAAAATTCATGAATCTCTAACAGTGTTTAATGATGAAAAGAACCACCCCCACTTCTACAACTTTGGTTTCCTAATCCATGACTATGAGAAAAATATCATAGTTTATACAGATCACTAAGTGTATAAGAAGGTTACATTCTGCATTCCATTCCCCAAGCATAGAGCTCTTTGCAATGCCATTTCTCAGTATTATAAAACCAGATGCTTTTAGGTATAGAAATACCTAATGGAATCAGAATATCCCATGTTGTTACTATAGTGTGTCAGGTATTTTATAATAATTATGGGCAATAAATCCAAGTCTAGGATGATTATTCCAGTGAGGACTTTTTGTTCCTTCCTAGGTTAAAGTGGAGAATAATCAACCTGAAAACAGGTAATTGACAGCTGACCTCAAGATATGGTATTGTTAAGTATTACCACAAAATTAAATACTTCCAGAAAGCCTTCCTTGTCTCCCATGCTAGTGTAGTGCCCCAAAATGTGTTTCTGTAGCAACTGATAGTTTCCATATTATAGTATGTGTCATATCTTATTATAACTATATTAAAGGGTCTATTGTTACCACTAGATTAAGTTCCATTGAGGACAAGAACTTATCTATCTTGTTTACCACTGAATTTTCAGCTTCTAGGACAATGTCTGGAATGTGGTAGCTACACAGAAATACCATTGAATGAATAAATAGCTCCTCAAAACTTGACAGATATGAATGAAATATTGTAGTTCATGTGAAAATGTAATGCTGGTAAAAATTATATTTCTAGTGAGCTGAAGGAAGGATTCTTATATAATAATAGTTGACATCGAGAGCCTTCTAGCCAGGCAGTTTTAAGTCTCATTCAACACTCACTCACCCAAGGATTTCATACTATTTTTGTCCTTTGAAAGGTTGTGTACCATGGTTTTTTAAGTAGCTTTGGTACAGAGACACATTTTTGTATCTGGGTCCACTCAATACACTTTAAAATATTTTCAATGCATAATATGGACAAGATGGCAAAAGTTACCAATACATACAACCACCACCATCATCTACTGAACTTCACTTGCTAGCTACAATGTTTTTGCTTGTTTGTTTTGACACCTGCATGGTCTCTGAAGGCATTTAAATTAGTCACCCATGCCATAACAAGCAAATGTAATCATTACTTCTTTCTACTCACATGGTAATAATTTTCCAGCTTTTTGCAAGTGGGTTAGTGACTACATGTAGTATTCTCCAGCACATTAGAATCAGAGGAACTATCTGATTTTCTGTGTGTCCCTGAGGGAGCCAATTAAGCAATTTTTTTGAGTATAGTTAAATTACTAAATATGAGGGTGGAGGAGTTCCAGAGGTCAGCCTGAATTAAATGTGATAAATTTTCAGACATTCATAAGCATGTCAAATAGATTAGTGGGGTAAAACAGCTGAAGAGTTTGGTTGGAAACTGTCAAATCTTACAGTAATAAGATATCCCTAGAGGAAGGTGCAGTAAGTACTCGCCAAATGGTCTAACAATAGTTTGTCATAAACCCAGTGGGATGATTTTGAGTTTAGCAACTTTTCTATAGCAGACTCCTGGTGACTGAATGCAGATAAAGAAATTATGGCAGATGTTATATCACAGTCAAAGGCAAAACCTTAGAAAATTTAATTAATCACTAATTGAGCTCATGTTATTATTTCCATCAATGATCCATTCATATCCTTATTCAAAAGAGAAAGTTTACTGGTGTGAGGTGATAGCTCATTGTAGTTTTGTTTTGCATTTCCCTGATGATTAGTGATGTTAAGTATCTTTTCATGTGTCTGTTGTCCATATGTATATCTTCTTTGGAAAAATGTCTATTTAGGTCCTTGGCCCATTTTTAAATCAGATTACTTCATTATTTGGTGTTGAGCTGTATGAATTCTTCATATATTTTGGATATTAGCCCCTCATTGGATTATTTGCAAATATGTTCTCCTATAAAGTAGGCTTCCTTTTCATTTTGTTGATAATTTCCTTTGCTGTCCTGGAGCTTGTTGGTTTGATATAGTCCCACTTGTTTTTTTGCTTATATTACTCTTACCCAAGGAGAAGTATTCAGAAAAAAATTACTAATGTCAATGTTCAAGGGTTTACTGTCTAAGTTTTCTTCTATGAGTTTTATGATTTCAGGTCAGAGTAGCTAATATCAACAAGACAAGCAATAACAAGTATTGGTGAGGATGCGGAGGAAAGGGAACCCTAATAAACTGCTGGTGAGATTGTAAATTGGCGTAGCAACTATGGAAAGCAGTATGGAGGGTTATCAAAAAATTAAAAATAGGAAGACCATATGACCCAGAAATTGTACTTCTGGGAATTTACATGAAGAAAACTAAATCACTAATTACAAAAAATATATGCACTCTTATATGTTTATCACAGCATATTTACAATAGTCAAAATATGAGGGTAACCTAAGTATCCACTGATATATGAATGGATAAAAAAGGCGTGGTACATATATACAATAGAATTCTACTCATTCATAAAAAATAATAAAATATTGCTATTTGCAACCATATCGGTGGGCCTAGAGGGTATTATTCTGAGTGAAACAAGTCAGACAGAGCATGATTTCACTTACATGTGGAATCTAAAAAACAACAAATGGATGAACAAACAAAACAGAAATAGTCTCAGATACACAGAGAATAAATTGGTGGCTGCCACAGGGGAGAAGGCATGGTGAAACAGGGGAAAGGGGGAAAAATTAGAATGTTTGATATCCCAATCTGGGTGATGGTTACATGAATGCATACACATGTCAAAATCCATTGACCTGTACACTAAATATATGCATTTTATTATAACTACCTCAATAAAAACAAACAAAAAGCAAAAGTTTAGCATCTCCAATAATTATATAATTTCCCAAATTTCCTCCCAATTCTTCCACCCTCCAGCAAAACCTAATAAATTTACCCACTCATGTCATTCCCCAATTCCAGAGCAGCCAAGATTCTGGATACTAGAATACTGTCCTAATACCTCTGAAGGCATCCTGACATCTACATCTACCTGAAAAGCCATAGGCATATTTCAGGTCACAAATCAGATGCCTCTTCCTCAATAAGACCTTCAGTTTTACCCCTATTACAGTATTAATTGCCATGTTTGCTGTACTCATTATCTGTATCTGTCTCCTCAACCAGACTAGCTTTTGAGGGAAAGATCAGTTTTGTATCCATTCTTACTGAATGAAATTGACTTCACAGAGCTATGAGGCTCTTGAGTTTGGGAAAATACAGCATTTTGTATTCTCTCAGTCTGTTTTAGGTAAAAAGTCCTCATTGTATTCTGGGCCTACACCAATCTCAATATTTGAATCTGGTAACTAGCCAATGAAGAAGAAAAAGATGCAAGTGTTCAGTTTTCCCCATTGTCTTTATCTTGAAGCAGGTCCCATTACTATCATCACTTCCATCTAATAATGGAGCTGGGCGATAAGTGCACTGAGATAAGCTGTTCACGCGGGAGAGGGTTTCAAGCATACACCCCAAATTAGGAGTAGGAAATAAGGGAAATTGTTTCACAAAACGTATCACACACAGGAAGTGTATTTCATAGGAATGAAGTTATTAAAGAGCATAGATGAGCTCAGCTAATATCCACATTTATCTTTTGGACACAATCAAGAAAAGTATATAAACACAAATGAGAATTCTCTTAAATTGGAAGATTCCAATATTCTAATTAAATTAGAAAAAGACACTAAAAACTCTGGAATCCTTTCATTTCTAAATAGATACTTAATTTTCCCCTTCTTTATAAGTCTTCAAAGATGGAGCAGATTTACTTACTTGATGTGTTTTCCAAAAGAACATTTTATGAGATGAATCAATTTCTTATTTCTAAAAATAAAACTGTTTAAGCAAAGGACAGAAAATAATTCCAAAGACTACAAAATGATAAAGTGTTATATAAAAATGATAATGATATATAATTAAGGGGGAAAAAGCTAATTCTGAAAATAAGCTTTCTGCCTTATATTGAGCACAGTCATAAACTTGTTGAAATGTTATTTTTAATTATGAGATCTCGACTTCCGGGAAGATGGCGGTGTGAGCAGGGCGGCAGAAATCTCCTCCCAACACTATATTTATCTACGAAAACACAGAGAATACATCTATTCCTAAAAGAGAGACAAGAATACACAGGAAAGCGCACAGCGTGCAGCTACACCCGAGAGGACTCGGCACCCCAAGAGGCGGGTAAGATCCGGAGCCGCGACCCGGCGGGACCCGAGCCCTCCCCCACCCCAGCGCACCGGCAGGAGGAGAGGATTCAGAGCCGGGAGGGAGTGGAAGTACACCCCGCGAAGTAGCCAGCCCCGGGGATCTGCGCGGGGAGCGCTGACCCACATTGCGCAGTGCAGCGGAGATTGGAGAGACAGAAGGGCAGGATCTGAGTGGGGAACGCGCCAGGGGGCTTGCAGCCGGCTCCCGGGAAGGAAAAAAAAAAGCACGCGCTTTCTTCAGCAGTCTTAAAGAGACAGGAGCCCAGCGGAGGAGCTGGATCGCCCCAGCACACTCAGGCCAGCAGGCTGGAAGTCCTGGGGAGTTTTAGACGCCTTAGCTGGCGACTGAGGAAGCGTAGCCATACTTACATTTCTCACTGAGATCAACAGCCTCCTATTCGTTCCCACCCCTGCCAGAGCGATAAAGGGCCCTGCAGAGCGGCGCAGTCTCAGCTGTGGAATAGTGGGGCAATAGCGCCACCTACAGCATTCCCACAGAATCTACGTCCGGTGGGCATTTTTTTTGTTTTGTTTTGTTTTTTGTTTGTTTTTGTTTTTTCTTTTCTTTCGTTTTTCTATTTTTCTTTCTTTCTTACTTTGTTTCTTTTTTTTCTCTTTTTTTTTCTTCTCTTTTTAAAGTCTTAAACAGCCCAGATGACATACGTAGCAACTATCAGTGACCAATTCTATAGCCATGAAAAGACAGAGGAATATGGTTCAGACCAAAATCAACCAGACAACCCCAGAGAGGGAGTCTGAAGGGATGGAAATGCACAGTCTTCCTGAAAAAGAATTCAGAATAAAAGTCATAACCATGCTGATGGACCTACACAGAAATGTGCAAGAGCTGAGGGAGGAAGTGAGGGAACTGAGGAAAGACAATGCAGAAATCAGACAAGCGATCGACGGGCTTAACAGCAGAATGGATGAGATGCAAGAGACCGTTAATGGAATACAAAACAGAGAACAGGAGTACAGAGCAGCTGAGGCAGAGAGAGATAAAAGGATTTCTAGGAATGAAAGAATAATAAGAGAACTGTGAGACCAATCCAAACAGAACAATATTCGCATTATAGGAGTACCAGAGGAAGAAGAGAGAAAAAAAGGGATAGACAGAGTCTTTGAAGAAATAATTGCTGAAAACTTTCCCTCGCTGGGGAAGGAAGTAGTCTCGCAGTCCACCGAAGCTCATAGATCTCCCAACACAAGGGACCCAAGGAAGACAACACCAAGACACATAATAATTAAGATGGCAAAGATCAAAGATAAAGACAGGGTATTAAAGGCAGCTAGAGAGAGAAAAAAGATCACCTACAAAGGAAAACCCATCAGACTATCATCAGACTTCTCAACAGAAACCATACAGGCCAGAAGAGAATGGCATGATATATTTAACGTTATGAAACAGAATGGCCTCGAACCAAGAATATTGTATCCAGAACGATTATCATTTAAATATGATGGAGGGATTAAACAATTTCCAGACTAACGAAAGTTGACAGAGTTTGCCTCTCATAAACCACCACTACAGGATATCTTAAATGGACTGCTCTAGATAGAAGCACACCTAAGGCTAAAAAGATGTCACCAGAGAAAATAAAATCATAGCAAAGAAAACAGACCATCCAGATACTAACTAAAGGCAAAGAATAAATCACCTATTATAGAAAGAATGGAGGAGGAGGAATAAGAAGGGAGAGAAATAAAAAACATCAGACTGTGTTTACAATAACTTAACAAGATAGTTAAGTTAGATTGTTAGATAGTAAAGAAGCAACCCTTGAACCCTTGGTAACCACGAATCTAAAGCCAGCAATGGCAATAAGTACGTACCTATCAATAATCACCCTAAATGTAAATGGACTGAATGCACCAATCAAAAGACACAGAGTAACAGAATGGATAAAAAAGCAAGACCCATCTATATGCTGCCTACAAGAAACTCACCTCAAATCCAAAGATATACACAGACTAAAAGTGAAGGGATGGAAAAAGATATTTCATGCAAACAACAAAGAGAAAAAAGCAGGTGTTGCAGTACTTGTATCAGACAAAATAGACTTCAAAACGGAGAAAGTAGCAAAAGATAAAGAAGGACATTACATAATGATAAAGGGGTCAGTCCAACAAGAAGATATAACCATTATAAATATATGTGCACCCAACACAAGAGTGCCAGCATATGTGAAACAAATACTAACAGAATTAAAGGAGGAAATAGACAGCAATGAATTCATCTTAGGAGACTTCAACACACCACTCACTCCAGAGGACAGATCAACCAGACAGAAAATAAGTAAAGACATAGAGGCACTGAACAACACACTAGAACAGATGGACCTAACAGACATCTACAAAATTCTACACCCAAAAGCAACAGGATACACATTCTTCTCAAGTGCACATGGAACATTTTCCAGAATAGACCACATACTAGGCCACAAAAAGAACCTCAGTAATTTCAAAAATATTGAAATCCTACCAACCAACTTCTCAGATCACCAAGGTATAAAACTAGAAATAAATTTTAGAAAGAAATCAAAAAAGGCTCACAAATACATGGAAACTTAACAACATTCTCCTAACTAATCAAATGGGTTAACGACCAAATCAAAACAGAAATTAAAGAATATATGGAGATTAATGATAACAACAACACAAAGCCACAACTTCTGTGGGATGCAGCAAAGGCAGTTCTAAGAGGAAAGTATATTGCAATCCAGGCCTATTTAAAGAAGGAAGAACATTCCCAAATGAATAGTCTAAAGACACAATTACTGAAATTGGAAAAGAAGAACAAATGAGGCCCAAAGTCACCAGAAGGAGGGACATAAAAAAGATTAGAGAAGAAATAAATAAAATTGAGAAGAATAAAACAATAGAAAAAACCAATAAAACCAAGAACTGGTTCTTTGAAAAAATAAACAAAATAGATAAACCCCTAGCCAGACTCATTAGGAGAAAAAGAGAATCTACACACATACACACAATCAGAAATGAGAAAGGAAAAAATCACAACGGACACCACAGAAATACAAAGAATCATAAGAGAATATTATGAGAATCTATATGCTAACAAGCTGGAAAACATTGAAGAAATGGACAACTTCTTAGAAAAATACAACCTTCCAAGACTGACCAAGCAAGAAACAGAAAAACTAAACAGACCAATCACCAGCGATGAAATCGAATTGGTAATCAAAAAACTACCCAAGAACAAAACCCCTTGGCCTGATGGATTCACCTCTGAATTCTACCAGACATATAGAGAAGAAATAACACCCATTCTCCTTAAAGTTTTCCAAAAAATAGAAGAGGAGGGAATACTTCCAAACTCATTCTATGAAGCCAGCATCACTCTAATACCAAAACCTGGCAAAGACCTCACCAAAAAAGAAAATTACAGACCAATATCCCTGATGAACGTAAATGCAAAAATACTCAACAAAATATTAGCAAACCGAATTCAAAAGTACATCAAGAGGATCATACACCATGATCAAGTGGGATTCATCCCAGGGATGCAAGGATGGTACAACATTCGAAAATCCATCAACATCATCCACCACATCAACAAAAAGAAGAACAAAAGCCACATGATCATCTCCATAGATGCTGAAAAAGCATTTGACAAAATTCAGCATCCATTCCTGATTAAAACTCTCAACAAAATGGGTATAGACGGCAAGTACCTCAACATCATAAAGGCTATGTATGACAAACCCACAGCTAACATCATACTTAACGGCGAGAAGCTGAAAGCTTTCATCTAAGATCGGGAACAAGACAGGGATGCCCACTCTCTCCACTGTTATTCAACAT
>JAVSCE010000281.1:0-83912 GCA_032199065.1 Smutsia gigantea | reverse complement strand
GATATACACCATGCCTCTCCTCACCCCACATTTTAAGTTAGGCACTCTTAGAATGAGATCGAATGAGGATGACTCAGTACTAAGTCCTCCTTCACTAATTCTTCCAGGATAATATAACAAAACAAACAGGATAATGGAAAATACTTACCCATCCAGAAAATAAGCCCTGGACATGAAGATCCGGCACAGGAATTGGAAGAGAGAAAAGGGAAATCTTATGTTAACATGGATTATTTCAGTAATCTTTCTTCAGTCTGATGAAATATTCTGACTTCAGTAGCCAAAAAATATGAACCTGTTCCACCCACTGTTCCAATGTCCCTCCCACTCTGAGAAGCTCAGACCACTCCGGGTGGCAACCTGCCTTACAGTATGGAGCTCGGGTGTCAGGTGATATGCTCGGGGCTGGGCCCATGGTGGGGCATGGTGGACCAGGGCCAGGGGCCAAGGATGATGAGCTGTGTTCCCTCTGCCTTCTGTCAGATTTCTTTTTAGCCATAATACAGGATTTCTTGTCATTCAGTGTCTGATTTACCCTTGTCAGTGAGTTTGTAGGAGCAGTACATATCGAGGCTTCTGTCAACCACCACTTTAATTCTCACAGCTCCATAATTCTGACCCACATACTAGATACAGTCAACCAACTTTGACCATTTATTATAACATACTACATTCTCTGAGTCTCCTCTTTTCCAGGTCATTTGCCCCAGAACATCTGATAAATGTTACTTTCATGTATAGAGCATTTTACATTTAATGAAAGCAAGTAGCATGTATTATCTCGCCTGATTTCACCACAGCTTTACCAGTCAGGCAACATAATAGCTTCCTACTAGGTGCTCACAGTAGGCTCTGCTTCTGGTTGTGCCAATAAACACATACGTGACCTTGAGCAAGTCAGTTTA
This sequence comes from Smutsia gigantea, assembly GCA_032199065.1. Taxonomy (NCBI): domain Eukaryota; kingdom Metazoa; phylum Chordata; class Mammalia; order Pholidota; family Manidae; genus Smutsia; species Smutsia gigantea. Next base: position 83,007 of record JAVSCE010000281.1, on the reverse strand, counting down.
TCTGCTGAGCTTCTTCCCACACATAGAAATAGGGTAATAAGATCTGCTCTGTACACTTTCAAGGTTGCTCTGAAACTTAAGTGAAGTAATGGATATAGTAATACTTTGTGAAGTGTGGACTGTATGCAAACATGAGGGACTGCTATTATTTCTGGACTGTACTTATAGGCAACAGGAAAAAACAACAGTATCAAGGAGAAAACACAGCGGGGTATACAATGGGCAGCGGGATGAAATTCTCGCTTTTTGCAAGGATCGATTCAGAAAGCAGTCAATTCTAAGTATAAAGCACTGACAGAAAGTGGTGAGTTTAGAAGCATATAAATGCTGTGGAAGTCCCTGTTCCTTCCCCGACAGGTCTTTCATCCCCATGGTGAATGGTGTATGTGGCATAGGGATTGTGGGTGTGGAGGTAGCACAACAGACCTGGTCTCCAGGATCCATTTAAGGAAGTGACTGGCTCTCTGTTCAAACTCCTGGAGCATATGAAAGTTCCTGACCAGTCTTTCTTCTTCCTTTTGCAGCTCCTGTTCCCGCTCCTAAAATCCCAAACCACAGATAGCGTGGTGCACATTGAAGACCTTTCTTTGCAATAATATAATAGTTCCTAGGCTGAGCTGTACATCTTCTCTCTCCCAAGTCTAATCTACCTCCCAGAGTGCCTATGTGCTTATATTTCTTCCAGCCCACTTCTCATCACCAAAAGGTGGAGAAAGCTCATCCCATAAATACTTACAGGTGCCTGTAAACCCAAGGCCAGTAACAAATACATTAGTAATAAAGGCAAATCTTCTATTAATTTTTTTCTAGGTGAAACTTGGTCTAAATGAATGTAAAAGCAGACTTGAAGGGAGAGGCAGCACCAGGAGTTGCTGTCTAAAATTGGTGAAATGTTTCTCTGTTAAACTTTCAAAATATTTTTCCTGGTTTCTCTGATGAACATCATCACAGACAGACAAAAATGAAACACAAACACATAAAAATGATCATTCAGGGTCGTTTTCAATGATAAGATTTTAGGATTTCCTATAGTGAACTATGCTCCAATTCTACCTGGCACATAGTAAACATGCAAAAATAGGTGCCAAAAATGCATAGATAAGTGACTGAGTAAACAAATCATTCATGGGAGAGGCATCTATCCCTTCCTTTATCCACTTCTTTTTCTTCTCTGATCTCTCAGACCATGTCTCTCTGATTTGGAGGTGTGAATCAAAGGAGGAATACCTTACATGGGGGAATAGATAGACTGGGAACACACAAGCCTCGTGAACTTCCCATGACCCATTTTTAGAGCTTTCTCCTGGAGTTAGTGTCTGCTTCCCTGAATCATTGCTCAACACCTAAAAGCATGAACTGTGTAAACAATGGGAGATGGGGCTCTCCCTACTGTGACCATAGTTCCGAATGTTCCTTAGATCCAGCTCACGACAGCTATGCCAGTGTAATTAGTCACAGTGTCCCTTTCTTTCTCAAACATACTCAACTTGTATAATAAATTAAGTGGTCATGCCATCACCAAAGGAGGCCTCTGCTGTGCCCTGAGTTACCTTGATGATGTCATGCATGTGCTCCCAGACCCTTTCCAGCACTTCAAATGTTAACCACGTATAAGGGCTGGAGGGCACATTTAAGGCCTTAATCTGCTGGTCCAGTTGCAGCAAATGGTTGAAGGTAGATTGGGCCCCTGCCCAGGAGGCCAACAAAGCCTCGTGGTCCTTTTGTAGCTGCCGAATCTCATCCAGGGAGTCACAGCACACAGGCTCTGAGAGGTCCTTCTGGGCATTCTCACACCAGTTGTTGAAGGCTGAAGCCTTGTGTGCAAATTCAATGAATAGGTCCTCGGCCTACAAAGAAAAAAAAAAAGTAAGATACCTTCATTTCTCTCAGTAAGCCCCTCAGCAAAAGAGAAGACTGAAGATTTAAAAAAACAAAAAATGACTGTCTTCAAGTATCTTTAGAGTCAGCATTCTACGAGGCCAGAACTACAACCAGTGAGGAGCATGGGATCATACGGATGGGCATGTGAGTTCAAGGTACAAGCCCTGATCCTACATTTCCTCACTGTGTGAAATTAGTCAAATCCTCCATCATCTACGAATGAGGAGGTTGAATGACTTCTATACTATTCTATTCTATTCATGATTCCCTATACGGAATTCTACACTTAAATTCTATCTGGCAAAGAGTAAGCATGCAAAAATAGGTGTTAAATAAATGTATGGGTAAGGCATTGAATAAACAAGCCATTTGTAGGAAAGGCTATCCTATTCTGTATGCACTTCTTTCTCTCCTTCGTCCCTTTCAGACAATGCCCCTCCAATGTCTCCTTGTCTATCCTGAGTTATTTTCCTACCTTCCTTCTAAAACTTGGTGAGGGATCATCTCACACCTGAATCCCCTATTTGAACCCACTTCCTACACTCTAATTTATATATTTATTGCAGCATTACTCTTTGGAGTTATCCATACACTTTGAATGCCTCTGAATTGTCTGAATGTTGAGCATGAGAAATTGTATGGATTTTCCCAAATACTATGATCAAAAATAGTTTCAGATTTAAAATGGATCATAGGTTTTGGGTCAGCTGATTACACTTCCAAAGAGATTTATCTTAAGCAAATATGGGGGTTAAAGAGGAAAAAGCTGATCCAATAGGAAGGGTGGTTGCAAAGGTATCACACTATTGCATTTTACCTGCACTCACATCAGCCAATTATAGGCTAAAAAGCTAGGAAAGAGGAAAGAACTTACAAATTATTTGATGATAGTTTTATAATAATATGATCAACTGAATATTTTACAAAGATTTTTGTAATCAGAAATAAAATAACAAAACTCTGCCATTCAAAAATCAAGCAATCAGAATGTAAAGTAGCTTTCTATGTACAATGCATATATATGTGTAAAGTTGCTTATTAATTGATTTAATTTTTCACTTAAGTTTTATTTCTGTAGGTCCCATGTCTTTCAATAGAGTAGACACTATCTAAGCATTTAGACTGATTGGTTTTCATTTGTTTGTTTCCTAACTCCCCTGACCCCCCGCCTTAACGTGCAGCCAGTACCATAAACACTCCTCATGGTCTGGGAGTGCTCAGGAATTTCACTGACTGTCCTGACTTCATTTTATCATTGATATGTTTTTTAATGATCAGCCTCCAATACCTTAGCAGATACCTCCAATACCTCCAATACTACCACTACAAAGAACATTTTAATCCCTTGTATTTGTATAGAATTTAGTGGTTTATCCTACATTATCAGTTCCGTCATCTCTTTTAATAGTAGTAACACAGACACCAAGAAAATGGTGGCAATATTATCTATTTCATAAAGGGAAGTGTCCAGGTTAAGAGGTGTTAAGCAACGTACACCATGTCACCCACCTAGGAAAGGCAGACACAAGATGAGAACACACATGTTCCTTGTCCAGTGCTCCTTTTATCTGGGTCACAGAAAAGCACGGGACAGCCTTGACTCCTCCCAGACAGTATTAGCTCTTCCAAACCCTACAACCTTCTAGCCTCTTGTCCTACCTACCTGGGCTGTTATGGGTACTTGGCTTCCACTTAACAGCAGCTGAATCACTGATAAGTCAGCTGTTTAAAACACTTCCGATTAACCTAAAATACGGAATTACTTTTTGTTCCGTAAGAATGTCTTCCTGATCCTTTTCAATGTAATCGCTGAAATGTCTGCAGATTCTCCAAACAGGGTTTCAAGAGTCTATTTCTGGATTCCATGGCTAATATGCAGATAATTGAGGGCTGACCGGGGTTCATCATCTTTTTCCCTTTACCTTCAGCAGCGGCTTCTGCTTCTCCAGCAACGTCCATCTGTGCGCTTGGGAGGCATCCCCCAGCTGCCCAAAGCGCTGCAGCAGCACAGCGTGGCGCTCCTCAATGGCGTCGGCGTCCCAGTGCTGAGCGGCCACCAGCTGGTCCTTCAGGTCACTGATCTCGGCCAGCCACTCTTGCTGGAAAGTCTCTAGACTGGCCTCCAGCGTGTCCTGGGAAAGACCCATGGAGCAGCCTTGAGCAGAGGACCATGCAGACTGCAAGGGCTCATTCACCCCTGCGGTCCCCCAGGTCTTTATGGTGGACAACAGAAGGACTGGGAAAGAGAGTGGTGACCAAACAGGACTGAGAGCCTGAAGGGGACATTTGTGATTGGAATTATGAGGACGTTCCAGTGGTTACGTGCTTTAGAATTAGATTATAGGTTAAATATAAATTAATATTAAGGGAATATGGAGCATGACATAATATTTCAAATTTCTTAATGAAAACTAACTCCTTCCTACAGCTCACACCCTTTCTAAGACGCTTTTATGTTGCCTACCAGATTGTGTGTTCTAATTAGTAACAGGGTACTACCAGAGTCTGTAGGAGTGTGCAAACTAACAAAAGACCTCTTAAAGGTGTCAGTTATGCAAATGATGTTTTGTGAAAATATTTGTACCAAAATCTTGAAATTGGGGAAATTCCACTTCCAGCTTTAACAGGTTGGGTTGCATTTTAACCACTGGGTAAAAGTATTAAAAAAAAAACAGTTGTTGACAAGAGATCAGAATGCAACTCAGGTAACTACAACTCAAGGGATCAAAATTCCAGGTAGAAGGAAATAGGATTAAAGTCAGAGTAATACTCTGTGTCTCTTTTCCCTTAGAAGCATAAGTTGCGTAGTGTAAGAGGTTGAGGAGATAATAGCTGCTCAGAGCTTTTGGGGACCTCAGGAGGTGAAACAAAGACCAGAGTTTTGGGGATGGGGCAGCCAGCACCTGAGAAGCCATGAAAAGGGAACTGCAGGACAACAGGTTCATTATTCTAGCTTTATTTTCCCCTCAAGACATGTATAGATTCTTAACCTGTAGAGGGCACAGGTCCTAGAAGCCAAGCAGTAAACAGTAGCTAAGGGCCTAAAATGCTAAGTAGAATTTTCGGGAGTCTCACGGTGCTGGGTTCGGGGCACCCCAAGTAGGAACAGCCCTAGTGAGGGGTTCAGTTGACACTCTCTGAAAGGCCCTTTGAAGAAGAGCAAAAGGCAAAACAATGTCTTGAATCATTTCAGTCCCCAGACAAAATCAAGGGTTGGAGAGGGGATGGAGTGTTAAATTAAAGCTTTAAATCAAAACTCATGAGTTTATTACATCAAATGGAGTCATGATTCCCATAAAATGATCAAATTAAATGAATAAAGCCAAACCCTGCTATCTGATATTTACAGAAGACACATCTATAATATAAAGCACTCTCCACTTCCATGTTCACTGCAACATTATTCACAATAGCCAAGATATGGAAACAATCTGAGCGGCCATCAACAAATATAGAAAGAAGATGATCATACACACACACACACACACACACACACACACAATGGAATATTATTCAACCATGAGAAAGAAGGAAATGCTGCCATTTGTGACCACTTGGAAAAGCCTTGATGGCATTATGCTAAGTGAATAAGTCAGAGAAAGTAAGACAAACACTGTTTGATATCACCAAAAAGAGCTGAATTTAGATGAACAGGATCGTGGTGGTTACCATGGGCTGGGGAGTGGGAAAAACAAACAGGAGGGTACTAGTCAAAGGGTATAAACTTTCAGTTAACAGACTGAGTTCTGGGGATCTAATGCACAGCATTTTGATTATAGGTAATAGTGCATTATTATGACAATAAATCTAACAGCAAATCTTAAATGTTCTCATCACAAAAATGAAATATTAATTATGCGATGGGATGGAGTTGTTAGCTAATGCTATGGTGATAGTGCTATTATTTTGCAATATTAAATGTATCAAATCAACAATAAAATATAAAGACATAAACATAAAATATCACAGGTTGGACATATTAAACACTTCAAATACTAAAGAAAAAATTGGTACAGTATACTAGGATATGTAAAAGAAGACTATATCAAATGATATTAGAGAGTGAACACTTAATTAAAATCATGTTTATCAAGATGATTTCATAAATCTAAATGTCAACAATTTTTAACATAGCTTCAAAATATATAAAAGAAAGTGTTTACACAATGATTAACAATTAAAATCTGATAGGTAATATAAACTACTATAAAATGCGTGTCCTTTTCAATTGTACATAGCCTATTCACCAAAATGGGCCATTTCTTGCGTATAAATCAACCTTCTAATATAATACAAGGTATATTTTTCAAATAAAGTGTAATTAAATTCAGTACAAATGTCAAAAATGGTAATGAGAAAATCCCCAAATGTTTGGAAATGAAGCAACAAACTATGGAATGACCAATGAGTTAAATAGGAAATCACATTAGGAATGACAGAAAATTTTTAACTGTATGATAAAAATAACATGAAATTTATGAGATGCAACTAATGCTTTGCCTAGGGGGAAACGTATGCCCTTAAGTCACTCTACTAGAAAAAAGAGTAACTTAATATTTGATAATGTAATTATGTGTCTCAAGAACTTTTAAAAAATCAATTTAATCCTAAGGAAAGGAAAAGAAAATGATAAAGATTAAAAAAGACATTAACAGAATGCAATATGCAAAGATTCAACAGAGAAAAATCAAAATACCAAGTTGGTTCTCTAATGAAAATGATGAACAACTAGCAGCAAGACTGGTGGGGATGCAGGGAGGGAGGGAGAGGGAGAGGGAGAAAAAAGGAACACTACCACAGGTCCTACATCAGGAAGGAAAAAAGGAACACTACCACAGGTTCTACAGACAATAAAACACAACCTTTAAGAATGAAGTAATCCTATGTGTTCAGTTTCTGTGTGATGTGGGTCTGTGACTTCACTGGCATCTATCAACAGGGCAGCCCTTCTCTTACCTGCTTTGCCAGGAGATTGAGGAAGGCAGCAAGGTCTGAACCACTGCCATCGATCTTCAGGCTTGCTTCCTTCTCAGCTAAAGAGCAAAGATAATCAGTTAGAGGGGACATGTAATTAGTCTCCTATCAGCTTTGGGGAAGGGGAAAGGAATATTTACTGAAGGTCGCAGTGAGCCTCCTGACTCTCAAAATGGGTGATTCATTGGAATCGGAGCATTTGGAGCCAATGGATTGCTTCTCTAGACTTAGGCAGGATAGAACTGATTGAAACAGAGTTGGACAAAGAACTTCTGAGTGTTTCATAGAACAAGGAAAATTGTGTATTAGATATAAATTATAAGTAACCAAATACAGTTTACTTCCTAGAATGTTTTGCCATGGCTTTACCTTTGTTAATATCATGCATGAAATCATCATTTCCCCAAAGATGTGTTCTCTGGAATTATGTCATTCCATCAGCATGTTTCTTTGGCTGTGTGAGTGTGTGTTTGTGTGTGTGTGTGTGTTTGCACATATGTGAGTATAATTGTGTCCAGAAAGGGTAGGAGTGTTGATGCAAGAAGCATCTCTCTTCCCAAGATGAGTAAGAAGCCCAGGAACCATTCTGTAAATGGTATTTATTAGCATTTGTCAAACCCAAGGACCCTGCCCCTCACATGTCATACCTATCCAGGCCTCCACCACATCAGCCTTCCCGTTGAACTGCTGAAATGCAAGGTCATTATCCAATTGCACCTTCCAATCAGCTATCGCCTGGGCCAGAGAAGGGATCTTTGCATTCAAAATATCAATCTTGGCAGAAATCACCTTCTGGTGATTTATCACCTGCAACACCAAAGTTGAAGGAAGAAGCAGAGAGATAAATATACTGGTGAGGCCAGGGGTAGAAATGTAAATTATTCAGTATGATTAAAAAGCTTTCACCTCCCTCATTCCAAATAAATAACTACTCTCTTGTAGGCCAAGTGTAATTATTCTATTATCCATCCATGTCCAGGATGGTTATTTCCATCCCAGCATTTGAAAGATCTTCTCATGTTTGTGCAAAAAAAGCATGACCTTCTTAATTGGAGTCATCTCTGTTTAGGCTTCTTTGTACAACATTTAGGTTAATGACTGTTTGTAAAAACAAGCAATTGAACAAAAAAGTCATTCTCAAATTACAAAAAGCTTTCAGTGTGGTCCTCCTCCCTAGAGGCCTACTTAGAAATCTTTTCACATTCTTACAGTACCTATAACCAAAGCAAGTGATCTGTTTTTAATAAATAATGTATTTATCCCATGTTCTGCATACAATAGTAGTTAGACTACCAACACAAGATTTAAGGAAACCTGAAAGGTATACCTGGAAGATTTGGAAAAGAATTTACAGGAAATAGCAATTGAATAATTATTTGTTGAGAAAAAGAAGAAAGCTAGGAAGAGATTATTAAAGTCTTACATATGATTTCAGCAGTGCTCGTGATTTTATACTTAGGCCAACCCCCTTTCTCTTTTATTTTGCTGTCATTAATTAACAATTACCTATACAACATTATGGTTACAAGGCTTCCCATATTATCAAGTCCCCCCGCCCACATAGCTCATTAAAGAGTAGTAAAATGCTATAGAGTCACTACTTGCCTTCTCTGTGTTGTACTGCCTTCCCTGTGTCCCCCCCGTCCTACATTATATGTGCTAATCGTAATAACCCTGGGCCACCCCCTTTGGAAAATGAAAGCTTGACCCAGACTCCTTGAAGTCACTCACCTCACTCAGGATGTCTCCTCCTTGAGCACACAAGTTTTGCACTCGGGTCCTGTGGACGGCAAAGTCCTTGTCCAGTGCTTCATACGTCTTTAGCAAGTTCTGTATAAAAGAGCCAGTGAGAACCAAGCATTCAAGGCTGAACAGTCTTTCCCACCCACCACCCGACTGCCTTTGAAGCCATTCATCAGATCTGATCCCACTGAATGGGTGGAGTTGGTGAGTGGCCACTTCTTCCTGCACAGCTATGCTAAATTCCTCTCCCAAAACTACTAACTTGCCAAAAGGGGCCATCTTACCAGGAAAAAAAAAAGGCAAAGAAATATAAGTGCCACGCTTTTTAACTCACTAGGCAAAGTCAGGCTGCTCTGGGCTTGGGAATGAGGGCGCTGATCAAGGTGCCGTGTACGGGGCCCTCCGTGTATGTTTGTATGATTCTATGAAGCACGGTCGGGAGCAGGAAACATATGAAGTTTCCACGACATCCTCCACTAGGCACTGACCCTAAAGGGAGGCCAGGAGAGCACTGAGCCCCTGGGGAATATTACTCCAAGTCCCTTGTGTCTCTAACTGCTCTTGGAGCCCTGTCTGCAGCTGGCGGGATGGAGAAGGGGTCATGGGGGAAGCGTGCGGGGGCTGCTTCTCCCCGTCCCGCTGTGTTTTCCGGAGTGTTTCCACACTCGCCCTCGTCACCTTTATGCGTCTCTTGTCATAACGGCACCCAACCATTTTTTTTCTTCCTACACCACCTACTATCCCGGGCTAAAGGAAGAAGCAGATTCTGTGTGAGTGATATCTTTTTTACTATCACAATAAAGTTTTTCTTATTGTTTATTAAAACAATATTCCAAAGAAGTAAGACATTAGTATTTTGAGGAATCTCTTGAAAATCTATCCCTATAAGAAAAGGCCTTTCATGGTGACTAACTCACAGAAAGGTCAGAAATCATGGGATTGAGATGTGAGTCATGCCTTCACACCTGAGCAGTTCCGTAATCTTGGGCAAGTCCCTGACATCCTTGCCCCTTGATTTTTCATATTTAAAACCGGCAAAAGTATCCATATTTCCACCATCTTCTTATCACACCAGGAAAAAGATCGTAATTTCACAGGGGAAAATGGTGACCCCTTAGGAAAAGATTCAAATTAAAAAGAAGATTGATCTATCCGGCCTGTCACTCACCTGCGTGGCAGCCAATGTGTCTCCAGAATCCCCTCGGATGACCACAGCTTCCTTTTCACTTATCCACGCTTCCTCCTCCTCGGCGTTCTGCATGAATTCCAGGTACTCCTCCAGTCGAAGCCCTCTGCAACAATGAGGATGGTAAGCCCCAGTGAGGATGAGGAGAACCTGGTAAGTTGGGCTTGTGGAGCAGGGGATCACGGTCTCACGAGGCAGTCGCAGTCCCACTGCACCACACAGTATGGCCAGCAGAGCCACATAAACACACATCAAGAGCTGAACTCCTGTGAAAGGGGGAGAGCCTTGCCGCCGAAGCTCAGTTTTGCGGCATCAGCCTCCCTCTAGGAATCTTTGCTGGGGGAAGGAGACCTTGTCTAAACAAAAGTGCTGAGATTTCAGGATTGGAAAATAATGGAGGCAAAGCAGTGTCCCTTTCTACTATGAGCACCAATGTTCTTCTTAGTAAAGGCACCACAAAATGCGAGAAGGTCCTTTTTATACCGCGGGAAGACATGTCTTCCTACTGCCAACAGGTCTGGAATTACAGGCAGAAATGTATTTATTTGGCTGTATGGCTGTATGGTCTAATTTGCTACTTGGCTATCAGAGAGAAATAAATTCCTTCATTCTTTCATTACGGGTACTACACGAAGTGCTAAATGGATGAGATATATAAAGACAGCATGTGGGGAATAACCTGGTATGAAGTATAACATATGTAGCGCAGCAATGATAAGAGGGAACTGCAAGTAAGTGCAGGTGTACAGGTACATTCAGGTCACAGTAGCAAATGTTCCTGGGACAAATGGGGAAAAGCTTCATGGAACATGTGGCATCTGAGCAGGGACTTAGAAGATAAAAACAGACGGGTAGTTGGGGCAATAGTCATCACCATGTCCAATACCTGCATCCCAGGACGAGAACTGAGCATCTTATCCCCACCTCACCAGGCCTTGGCCAACTCTTTGAGCCTCTCCCAGTGATCAACAAACTGAGCCAGCCACTCCTGGATCTTGATAATAGGGGGTCTAGTAACCACAACGTTCTTGGAATGCTGTAATCTAGAAATTTTTTCTAGTTCTTTTTCTACTCTGGTATATCGGCAATGTGGTAATAGCAAAGAGGCAGAAAGCAGATGCACCTCTGAGCATGGTTTTCACAAAAGCAGAGGACAGGGTGCGGGGAATCCCTCGGACTGATTAAGTCACCTACTGCAACTGGTGGCAGGTCACTCCAACTGATGAATGAAAAAAGGAACTTACATGTACCACAGGTAGAAAGACAACACTAAAACAGATACTTTGTGCGTGGAGAATGAATGAAAATAACTTAAATCACCACTTTTTGATTTCTCCTTCAAATGCACTTGCCACATGTCACCACTGAAATAACCCTTGAATCTTCAGTTACCTGGGGCATATCTGGTCTTGGCCTTCCTCCTCCTCAAGACCGATTTGATTTTCTAGAAATAAATTCAGACAGGGCTGGTCAGAATGAGACAATCCCAAATCACACATTACTATTCCAGAGTCCAGTAGTAACACAGGGACACAAGTATCCTCAGTGTGAGAACAGACGTAGTGGAAGAACATATCACATCTCAGTTCCTGTATTGTGATAAGGGACTTGGTTTCCTGGCCTGAGGACTGAGCAAAATTTACCTTAGCGAAACCCTCAGTCAAAATGAGTTTTTGATGGGAGGGTGAAACACTGGCATTCATGGGGTGGGAGAATGCCAAGGCACAACTTCACTCCAGGGAAACATACAAGTAGGCAATGGTAGAGATGCTCATGACTTGTTTCCAAAGACTGCACAGGAAAACAAGCCAAACTGAAGGAGACAGCAAATGGGACTAAGAACAGAGAACCCCAGGTTGTATCTTTTAGAGACGTAGACAGCAGTGTCAAAATTTTCGGCAAGTGGAGAGTCTTAAGGAACATGGTTTGGGTTGAATCTTCCAGCACTAGAGCTGAAAAGAGACATGTCACTGAACGTAGAAGGTCTGCCAGACATCCGTGTGCTCATGCTGCAGGTGTGAGCTGTTTCTCATGTGGGCCTTGGATCCAGACACCTGACAGTGGGGCCTCAAGTGGGCTTCTGTGTGTTTTCATGGGAAATCACCTGCATACAGAGTGTTGCAGTCTAAACACGTTTTCCACCACGAAGTTCTAGTGCATCAAGTACCTTAGTGAACCCCACGCAGGCTTTCATTTCTCTGATGGGCATTCATAAATCTCCCACATTCCCTCATACGCCTACCATCAACAGGCTATTTGATATATTTTACACATGGGGAGACAGATACTGATGAAATGGCCAGTCACGTGCGTAGGGACAGGAAACACAGGACTCAGCTTGGAGCCTGGGAACTTCCACACCCAGTCCAGGACTGTTTCCTCCTTAACAAGCTGCTGCTTGTCACACCCTTCTTTCCTTTCTTTACTCTGAGTGCCTGCTTCCTCCTGCCCCAAAGGCCAGGGGCCATCAGGGGGGAAGCACACAGTTGGAACACTATGACCTCCACCCTGGCAGTTCTCTTCTCTGTCCCCACCCAGCCAAGTCCGGAGCTTTCACATCCCAGGTTTGACAAGGAACTCAGGACAGCTGATCAAACATGACTAGTGGGGGAGTGGAGTCCCTCGGGGCCCAGGACCTTGGAGAACCTCAGTGTGGTCTGGGCCTGTGCTGCCTCACCTGGGCCGAGCCCGCGGGCCAGGCGCTCTGCCAGCCTTCGTCCTTTCACCAGCTGGTCTCGAAAGCCCTGCCCCTGGTAGTAGTCGGGGTCATCGTGGCTGAGGAGGTCCGTGAAGTACTCATTGAGGAGGACAGAGATGACTCTCCCTTCCTGCAACTGCCTCCTCAAATGGGTCAGCTGTTGCTCTTGATCTTCACTCCCAATACTGCATTCCCTAAGGGGGACAGGAGAGACACGTTAGCACTTAGGAGAGATGAATGTGAAGATTCTACAGGTTTTCAGAACGATTTCTGTGAGATCACCCCAGTGAGCCACTGGAGCAGGAATCTGGCACAGGTTTGGTGACCCGCTGGTGCCAAAGAGCAGAAGGTAAAACAAAGACTTCCTCTGCATCAGAGATGCTCCTGGAAGGTACTTGGACATTTCATTCATCTATTTCTTCTTCCCATGTCTTCCTAAGCCTGTTTCAATGAGCTGTCAATATAAAATATATTTAAAAACTCATTCAACTCTACAACAAAAATAAGTAAATAAAAAAGTCAATTTAAAAATGGGGCAAGGACCTGAACAAACCATTTTCCCAGGAAGACATATGAATGGTTAAGAGGCACATGGAAACGATGCTCCACATCACTAATCAGCAGGGAAATGCAAACAAAACCACCATGACTTGTCCCGTCACACCAGCCAGAACAGCCACTATCCAAAGGGCAAGAAATCAGAAGTGCTGGCGAGGATGTGCAGCAGAGGGAGCCCGCCTCCACTGCTGGTGGGAATGCACATTGCTGCAGCTACTGCGGGAAGCACTAGATGGAGGCGCCTCAGAAAGCTAAAAATAGAAATAGCATACGGCCCAGGAATTCCACTTCTAGGAATTTATGCAAGAAAACAGAATCCCTGATATGAAAGGATATATGCACTCCTATGCTTACTGCAGCCTTATTTACAATAGGCAAGATATGTAAGCAACCAAAGGGTCTGTCCACCAACAGATGAATGGGTAAAGCAGATGGGGTACATATACACGACGGAACACTATTTTGCCAGAAGGGGGAGAAATCCTGCCATTTGCAACAGCATGGAAGGACCTAGATATTCTGCTAAGTGAAATAAGCCAGGCAGAGAAAGACAAATATCATATCATTTCCCTTATTTGTGGAACCTAACAACAAAAGAAAATAAAATGAGCAAAAGAACAGTAGACTCATGGACACTGAAGTGCCTGGAGGTTACCATGGGGGAAGGGTTAGGAATGCATGGCATGGGGGTAGGGAGATGGTGATAAAGGGGCACAAAAGTTCTCAATAATGAAAGAAGCTGGTCACAGAGATGGTAGTACATTGTGCAGAATATAGCCAATGGTTCTGTAGCATCTTTGTATGTTGACAGGAATCGCACTAGTTGTGATGAGGATCTTAATAGTATGGCTAAATGTTGAATCACTCTGCTGTATTTCGCAAACCAATATAAGATTGTTTATCAACTAAACTTCCATTTAAAAAGTTAGTCATTGGAAAGAAAGTGGAGGATTGAGAATATAGTTAATATTCCTGTACCATCTTTCTGTGCTGACTGTACTTACTACTACTACTGTGGAAACTACATGAGTTTGGGTGAGCATTTAATAATGTCCCTTACACTCAAATCACTATGCTGTATCCCTTAAACCAACACAATGTTATATATCAGCTGTACTTGAATAAAAGACATGTCCTTTCAGTTCCTCACTTCGGCTATGCCCAGTTCCATGTAAAAATACACATAGTGTGTCATGCAGTGAATGGACACAGAGCCAGACACAGAAATGTGGACATGTGCAACCGGTATTCATGGGAAGAACACAAGGCAGGGTTCAAGAACACACCAATTTTTCTTAAAGAAAGGAGATGCAATCAGTCAGGATGACTGTGATTATAGGCAAATGATGTGGTAATTGAATGACATTGTAAAAGTACTAAATGTCACTTGAATTTGTTTTATGTTGTGTGAATTTCAACTGAATTTATTTTTTACAGTTTTTTATTGAAGTTGATACAGTTGATACACAATCTTATATTGGTTTCAAGTATACAAAGTAATTCAACAGTTACACGGGTTCTGAAATCCTCACCCCAACTAGTGAAGTTACTATGTGTCAACAGAAAGATGGCACAGAACCCCTGACTATATTCCCCAAAGTGTATGTCCATCCCAATGTCCAACTTGTAATATGACTGAAGTTCGGTGTCTCTATATCCCCCAATCCCACCCTACCCACCCACCCCAACCTCCCCACTGTGGTAACCTCCAGTCACACCTTAGTGTCTCTGAGTCCACTGCCACTTTCAAAAGAGTGCGTGAGGTTCGGAAGAGGTGGGAGTTGTCTCTTACCAATGGTTTTTCTCTGTTTTATAAATGCTTGTGCACATGTGCCTGGCATGGAAATTTCTGTCAATCTCTTGGCTTGGAAGTGTCTCCATGCCCCACCTCAGAGATGCCTCTCTGTTCCCACTGGCGTCCCCACACACAGCGCTCCTCACCTGAGCTCCTCAGGTAGGCTCGGCTTCTCTTCTGGCTTCTCCTGCTCAAGGGAAACCTTCTCCCCCAGCACAGACTCGATGGTGTCTTTACAGCCGTCATAATCTGAGAAATAGACATGCCTGTGTCAGTGGGAAGCTGGACCTGCTGCTGTGCTCACTGCCTTCCAGAGGTGGTGACAACCAACCCAAGGCAAAGGAAGCCTGCTACCAGGCTCTCCACTGGGATTGTCACATCGTAGCCCTCAGCCTCCCCACTACAGGGCCTTGGGTGACTCCCCCTGTAGAGAGGAGGAAAGAGAAGCTGCAAGGCACAGAGAGAGCTACACATGATAATGATGTCGTATTTGGCAAGTTGGGAAGCCACATGCCCTGAGAATGGCCCTGAGTCATGGGCCACTTTACCACGCTTTGCAGCCTCCCTAGGAAAACACTCAGCAGGGCCAAGAAGTAGTGATTTCCTCGATGCTTGGGAAGGCCCTGAGGACTATGCTGACTGCTGGTTCCCTCATGCTCAGAAATTCAGTGCAAGTACCTCCAGGATGAAAACAATTTCACCTTGGTACAGTTCTGTCACATGAAATGCATAAGGCCATAAAGCCCTGAGGAAATGTGCAGCGACTCTAATGAAGTTCCTGTTTAAAAACTGGAGTTGAAAGAACTAAAGAATAATGTTTCCTCTGCTCTAGGAATTTTTGTAAGAGCCTTACAAATGTAACTCATGAAACTGCAACAAGTCAAAGAGCTAGGTTCTACTGCAGTACTGTTTGAACTGAGGAGGAAAATGAGGCACAGAAAGTCTGCAGGGTGGATGTGAGTCCGGGAACGCAGGCCCAGGGTTCAGATCGTCACCACTGGACCATGGGACCTGGGTGCCAAGGATGTGGGTCACTACTTTCTTCTTCTTCACCTTCCAAACTTGTTTCCCTCAGTTGTGTGATGCTTGCAAGAAAAAATGTAAATAACAGAGAAATAAGCAGTTGGTCCGTTCCCAAAACCTCAGTCTTCCTTTTCTGAAATAGCAGGCTTTTACTTTTACTTTTCTGTGTCAGTCATTTGTCCTAACTCCCACTGCCTTATTGAAAAACAATTGTAGGAAATGACCCCAATTCAGGCTCAGGGTGGCAAGATTTCTCCTAATGACTCTATTGGGCAAGGGGCACCCTCCTCACGGTTCCTTTGTCATGACGTCCCCTCTAAAATGAACAGGCAACTGAGCTGCCAACCTCCAGGCTGAGGATGGGGGGAGAGTCTGGCCCACACCCTGGCTGGGGGCTTACTGTGGATGGTGGTCTCCCAAACTTAGCCTCATCCTTACTTTGGCTACACATCTCATAGTCCAGCCCTCGACCTGCTGGCTGGGCTGCATCATGGAAAGCTCACCAGCTCAGGGAGGGACAGAGGGGGTGGTGCAGTTCCTCAGATTTCCCCAGAAAGACCCCCAACCTCACCGCAGGATGTCCCTTGGCCCTGGTAGACTCAGGAAGATGAACCTATGACCGGGAAGCCAGGCTTCCCGGTCACCTGGGTTGTCCCTGTCTAGATGACATCATTCATGGGGACCAGTTTCTGTGAGGAGAAATTTCATCTTAGCGTTCTTTAAAACAGGTATTGTCACCTGCGTCCCCCATGTGTCCTATCACCACATCTCCCAGGGTAACTGGCACAGTGCTTTGCAGACAGGGCTTAGAAAAGCTTAGAGGAGAGATCCTGAGAGAAATGGGCATCTCTGTGGCTGTACCAGGGGTGAACTGGGATTTTAACTACTCTCACCCTACACCTCACTGCATACCTGGAAATGTTGCTAAACTCTCTGTCCTCAGTTTTCCCAGCTGTGGACATGTGAGAGTACAACACCACCTACTTTGCCTGGACTGTGGTCAGAATGAAATTTATTTTGATCAGTGAACAGAAGACAAAGTCTGGAAAGGCTTACATTCCCAGAGGGAAGACCATCATCATTCATCACCGTGGCGGCCAAGGACTTACTGTTTTTCTGCATCTGGTTGGCCAGGGAGTAGGCAGTAGCTTCGGAGACTAGGAATTTCTCTCTCAGGTCTCGGAAGTCCTGCTTGCACTGTGCCAGCTGGGAGCGAAGATCTTGTATGATGTCCAGATTATTTTCTGCCCTCGGTTGAGATGAGGGCTTAAGAGATACTGCCATGGTGACGTGTGGCAGAAGATGTAGGGCCAGGGGCTGGGGAGAAGCAACCCAAACACATCAGGGATTAAAAACAAGTGAAATCAAATAGGTTTCTTCAGGCTTAAGGGGTGACCAAAACTGGTATTTATAACTTACTGTTGGGAACAAGTCGATCAACACCCCAGGCAGGACACGTGAGAGTCGGTAACCACAAAAAATCAAGGTCCAAGATGCCAGAGCTCAGAGCCAAGGGCACTGCCAGTAGCTCAGACTCAGACAAGAGTGACTGAGGTAGGACCCAGCATCCAGGTAACAGTCTGGGTTCCACAAACAGAATTGGAATTTTGGGGGTTGCCACGGAATCCTGTTAGCCAATGCCTGGGGGCCTAGGCTATGCTCACGCACAAGCTGGGCTGGTCTCTGCCAAAGGTCACAAGATGGGGTCCACCCCTCAGCAGCCACTCTCAAGAGTTGTCTGCCGTCATGGTGCTGCCAAAAACTGCCATCTCTTTTCAAAAACACCTAAGCATAGTTGTCTTTCCTCATTCTTGTGTGAGTACACACACATGAAGACAGAGATGGTCTCCCAACAAACTTTCTTTTTTTAATCACTGTTATCGTGTCACACCTTTTCTTTAAACTAGAACAGATCTTAAGACTTCTCCACAAGTGAAAGACGTCAAACTTTTACACTCTGCTGATGTTCTCCTCTGGGTCTATTCTACCTCTTTCGGTTCCCACTGGGAGAAAAGGGCAGGACACAAAGCAGAGTGCAGCGCTAAGGGGATGAAGAATCAGTTTCATGAAGTGCTTTCTCTCCTGGTGGTCAATGTTCTTCTTTCTGCATCCCTGTGTAGGGTCAGCTTCTGATCCCTCACTGGGGCTGCATATTGGCTTTTCCTTAACCTTACCTGAGTTTGACATCCCAACCCTTAAACCCTCAAGGAACAGATTGCTTTTGGTTTTATTTTCAATGCCACTATGCAGTATATACTACATCTCGTATTGTCACAGATTTCCTTCTACTCCCACAGGAGTTCTTTCCAACATGTCAAGTGATTCAACCAGTTTAGGTACATATTCTTGAGCACGGTAAAGACCATCTATTTGGAAAGACTTGTAAACCTGATGTTAACTGTATGTTCATTCAGGGCCCCCACATAATGAACAGAACTGGGCTCAGGAGCAGTTATTATGGAACAGTGCTTGATGCCTCTCTGAGTTGTCCTTGTGCCGTTGGCCTGTGGTTGTGTTCCTCCAAGGGAACGTGGTCAGTCTGGGCTACGGACGGCAGACGGTACACAGTGCATGTGTGCAGTGCTGGTAAGTGGAGAAGAGGGCCACAGGCATGCAGGGGAAAGTGTGGCCCTGAACCAAAGACGATGAACATGTATGTTCACACAAAGCTGTAGGTGAGTGGCTGAAGCAAATTTATTTATGTGGTCAAAAAGTCTAAGTAACCAAGATGTCCTTCCCTAAATGACTGAAGAACCAAACTTTGGCACATCTATTCAATGGAATAGTGTTCAATGTTAAAATGAGATGAGCTACCCAGCCATAAAAGATACAGAGGGACTTTAACCATGTCAAGTCAGTTAAATGCATAAAGAAGTTTGTCTGAAAAGTCTATATACTGTATGGTTCCACTGTAGCACCTTCTGGAAAAGACAAAACTATAGAGGCAGTAAAAAGATCAGTGGTTGCTGTGGGTTTTCTAGGAGGAAAGGAGGGATGAATTGGTGAAGCACCAGAACTTCGAGGGCAGTAAACTATTGTGTATGACATCGTAGTGGTGGATCTGTGACATGAAGTATTTGTCAAAGCGTTTCCATAGAACTGTATGACCCAGAGAATAAACTGTAATGTAAGCCAGGGGCTTTAGGTAAGAATACTGTATTTTTCAGTATTGGCTCATCAATTGTAACAAATGAGCACACAATGCGAAACACTAATACCTAGCAAGGGATATCGTGTGAGGTAGAATGGGGATCTGTGAGAACTCTGTACCCTCTGCTCAATGTGTCTGTAAACATAAAATTGTTCTAAAAGATAACATCTTTTAATTCAAAGAAAAATAAGGAAGCAACACCCTCAGATCAACTATTGGTGGCACCCAGAAATCCTGTGGCTAACACTGAGCATGGAGGTGCACCCACCTGGAGCCTGGCCAGTTGCTCATTTTGATGCCTGCGTCATTAGCCTCTGGCCCAGGCATTTCCTCTGGAATCCACATGTCCAGTCAAGAAGGTGAAGGTGGCCTCAGCGCTCCAGAGGGTGCAGAGAGGCCAGAGGCACCTGGAAAGGATGGGGGGAAACCATCCAGCAGGGCAGAACTCTGAATACTCAGGACACACCTGTCCCACTCAAAGCAAAGGGGAGCGAGGACAGCAGCTGGTGAGGATCAGAGGCGGCGGCGGCCTGAAAGATAAAAGCAGCTCATGAGCCTTGGGTGCATTTTGAGAACGAGAAGCCCAAAAATGAGTCTAAGTGAAGACTAGATGAGCTACAGTGGGCCTGAAACACCAACTGTGCCATCAGCAGGCATAGGCACTGATTATATGACAGTGACATGGGATTATGAAATCTGACACTGCTGCAGGGGGGTGAGGATGTGCTCCCCGACCCCTCCATCCTCTGCTGACACACACATTCACACTGATGCTAGAGACACGAGTCAGTGGCACTCGGCCCAAAGCTGGACTCAGGGCCTTCCCTGCTGGCTCCCGGCCTTGGCTGGCCGGGCAGCTGCCCCACATCAGGTGACCAGCCCCTGGATGCCCTGGGGAAGGACACGAACGGCTGTGTCCCCATCGCGCTGCCCACTGGCACTGCCCCCAGAGGAGGGCTCCCAGGGACAGGGCCCTGGGGTTTGCTCACCATGCAGCACCTCCCCACCAGAAGGGCCTTGCACCTAGTAGGTGCTCAGCAAAGGCTCAGTGAAGGAAGGCATTTGCCACGGGGTGCTGGGAGAAGCTAAATGTTTCACTGTGGACAGTGAGATTTTAGTCCTGGAGGAATCCCGGAAGGGAGGATGGGAAGGGCTTCCCAAACCGGCCCTTGTTTAAAACGTTTATACTAGCAGCTGAATCGGGAGATATAAACGTCCTGGTCTCCGCGGATTCCCTTCCCTAGACGTGGGGGAGCAGAGGGAGCCTGGGGAGCCGACCCTCCTGTGGGGGCACCCCCAGCACAGGCCTGGCTGTGGACACTCAGCCACTCGGGGGGGCCGCCGCCTTCCGCCTCCGCACCAGGACTTCCAACGTGACCCCGACGGGAGAGAACCCTGCTCCCCAGCGCCGTCCCGACCGGGGTCGCCATTCCCGCGCCGGCCGGCGGGGGGCGGGAGGGGGCGGGAGGGGGTCGGGAGGGAGCGGGCGCAGCGGGCCGTCCGGGGAAGGGGGGGGGGCGGCGGCGAGGGGCGGAGGAAGGGGGAAGGCGAGGCGGGGTCCCGCGGGTCCCCCGCCTGGTCGGAGGGGCCTGGGGGCTCTAGGTGGGCGGGCAGGGGCCAACCAAACGCCAAGAAAAGGAAGGGAACGGTTTGGGGCAGTTGTCGGGTTTGTGACTGGAACTTTACCTCAAGGCGGGAAACTGGGGATCCCGCCCGAGCAGGGGGGACGCGGGAGGCCCCCGGGGCGCTTTCCTGCCGCGGGTCCCACATGGATCCTCTCTCAGTCGCGCCCCACAGACGCGGAGCCGGCGGGGAGGACGTGAGCCAGGGCGGCCCCTGGCGTCGCGGAGGAGCCGGACTGGGACCCGCCCGGGGGAAGCGCCGGCAGGAGGCCAGGCGGCGGGGACGCGGGGCGCCGGCATCTCCCTCGGGCGCCTCCCGGGCCGCGGCGGGCGCTCGGGCCTCGGCACCAGCCCCCCGAGGGCGGACGGGGCGGGCCTCCCCTCTGCTCCAGGCCCAGGCCGCCCTTTCCCGCGCAGCCCCGAGAGCGCCGGCGCCTCAGACGGCAGGGACCCGGCGGGCGGCCCCGCGGCCCGCTTCCCCGTCCTTCCCGCCCCGCCGCCACGGGCGCCTCGCAGCCGCGGTGCCCGCGCTCTGCCGCCGCCTCCTCAGGACTCGGGACCCAGACACCGGCGTCTCAGAGGCCGCCGTGCTCGGGGACAAAGTGGGCAGGGCGCGGGGCCCGACCAGGCCACCCCCTGTCTAGTCGCCCTGGGCCTCGGCCTCGGGGTGGAGGCGGCGGTGCGACCCGTAAATCCCCTCCCCCTCACTCCGCGAGGTATCCTCACTGCGCAGGCGCCGGGGGCTGCACAGACTGGCCTCCCTGGGTACCTGGTGGCGCCAGGAACTGCCAGGGCCTAGGGTTGGACACCTAAATTGAAAGTTCTTTTTTTCATGTTTAGATGGAATATTTTATTCACAATTTTAATTTCCAATGTTCCAATTTATTCCGATCTTACTCAGAATTTCTAACTCCTAAGTCTCCCCTGCATACTACAGTGCTGTCATATTAACATCAGGACTTCCCTCCACGAAATGTCATCCTTTGCCCCAAATTCAGTAAATTTGCTGTCTGCCTTCTGACCTGTCAAGGACTAAAGGCAGTGGTGCTCACACTTTCCTTTGTGCTGTTTGACCAGCTTCTCTGAAACAACTTTGAACTTAAACGGAAAAGTTGCAAGACTGGTCCAAAGAACTCCTGTGGCACTTAAACAACCAAAAATGTCCAGATAATCGGTCTAATCTCTTTTGAACTGAGCAAGAGAAAAACACTCTCAGAGGAGTAAAAACTGCTTTTATTTAAACACGACACAGGGAATAGACTGAGGGTCCTTCATGAAACGTTCTTCTTGGTTACTTAGATTTTACCGTGTTAGGACTGGGTTCACCTACAGCAACAGAAAACTCAAAAAGTAACAACTGCTGAAACATGTAAAAATTTATTTTCTCATGGAATAGAAGCTGAGAGGTGGCAGTCCGTGCTTGACATGGCATTTCCTTGAAGCAAAGGAAACCCAGACCCGTATCTTCTTGCCGTGCCAGAGTTCAAGTCACTTCACCATCCAAACTTGATTTTGGAGCCATGGCCATAATGTCAGACTCTCCAAAGAAAAAAGAAAAGAAAAGACCGAAAGCGTTGTCTTTAGCAGTGAGAGAACACCTAACATGAGATCTATCCTTTCAACGTATTTGAAAGTGCACAGTACCACATAGTTAGCTATATGCTCTATGTGTAGCAGACCTCTAGGACTTACCCGTCTTCCATAACAGAAGCTTTATATCCATTAAAAATAATTCCCCATTTCCCCCTTCTCTAGCACCTGGCAACCACTATTCTATTCTCTGTTTCTATGGGTTTGACTATTTTAGCGACTTTACATAAGTGGATTCATGTATTATTCTGTTCTGACTTGCTTATGTCACTTAACATCATGTCTTCTATGTTCATCTGTGCTGTCGCAAATTGCAGGATTTCCTTCCTTTTCAAAGGCTGAATAATATTCCATTGCATGTATTATAGGTGCCAAGGGCAGGCCACCCCAAAATGTAGCACTTTGGCAAAATGATTATTTTGGATTAAAAGTTACTTAAGAAACAGCCAGAGCAAGAACACTCTGAACCTCCTCTTCCACCCTGGAAGCAGGAAATAATTCTCCCAGGTGAAAGGTGCCCTCCCTGTGTTACATTAGGTAAAGGGTTAGACATAAACAGGAAGAGGGAGGGAACTCCAGTAGGATGCTTGCTTACATTTTACACGTTGTATCCAAGCTGTTTCTCCTGGGATGTGGAGTGAGGATACAGATAGCACACTGGCCCAAACCAGGTGGTTCCAACATGTAGGAGAGACTGACTCAAACTTCACCCACAAATTCATCAACATATCAAAGACCACTCCCCTATCATTAGCATAGTAAAAAAATCCATCTCCCCACAGCATGACAGTTCTGATGGGGGCCAAATATAGTCAAAAACCCCTCTGTCAAAAGTGAGTGTGGAGCAAGTCTGAACCCCAAAAAGAACCCACCTGCTCTGTTTAAAACCTAACCCCACTTTATGAATATTCATCTTCCTTCGTACAAAGAGGCTCCATATTGTTCCTTGGCATGACCCACTCTGGGTCTGCCCCAGCCCCACTTTCTGGGCATGTGCCCTTGTCTCTGTCTAAACCTTGTTTTCTAAATATATTTAATGCTCAACTGCTTTTTTTGCAACCTTCTTCAATTCTTCCTCCCAGTGAGACCACGGATCCATTTCTTGAACACCTGTGCCAGGAGGTCAATAAACATCTATTACCATCACAGGGGGAGTCAGAGCCCAGACTATATAAACAACCTTTGTTACTTAAAAACTTAACTACACCAGGCCAGAGGCTGTTTATAGAGCTCTTTACTTATTGAAGTTCCAAACATGTTTCCTTTGTCGTATCCATTCCTCACAGATTTTTTTGTCTCTTTGTCTCAAATGTATAAAAACTGCTGGCCTGGGTCATTTCTTCAAGTCTCAGTTTCCTAAGTGGGCTTCCAGTGGGCACATGACTAAGCTTTGCATTTTTCTCCTGTTAACCTGTCTTATGTCAGTTTGATGCTTAGACCAGCTAGAAGAACTTGGAATGGCAGAGGAAAATTCCTCCTCCCCAACAGTTGTCTTAGGCAGATTAACTTCCACAGGATGTTTGCTCTGAAAATGTTGCATTTTGGGGATCCTGGGCCATCAGATGGCCAGCGGGAAGGTAAGATTTCTGACCCTGTCAGCTTCCAGGAATCTCTGCAGAATCTGGTGGAGAGGAGTAGTGAGAGGTACTTTTTTTTCTTTTTCCTCTCTCAGTTTGGATTAGCAGAAGAAAATATTTGTTGAACTAATTCCTTGGGCCTAGAGATCCTTTGTAAATTTGGTTAAGTGCATTTTTTCCCAAAGATGTTTTTTTTTAAATATAATTTATTTTATTATCATTAATATACAATTACATGTGCAAATATTACGGTTATTAAACTACCCCTTCATCAGGTCCCCCCCACCAACCCCATTACAGTCACTGTGCATCAGCGTAGTGAGATGCTATAGAATCACTACTTGTCTTCTCTGAGTTGTACTGCCCTCCCCGTGCCCCCCCAACATTATATCTCCTAATCGTAATGCCCCTTTTTCCCTCTTATCCCTCCCTACCCGCCCATTTTCCCCAGTCCCTTTCCCTTTGGTAACTATTAGTCCGTTCTTGGGTTCTGTGAGTCTGCTGCTGTTTTGTTCCTTCAGTATTTTTCTTTGTTCTTATACTCCACATATGAGTGAAATCATTTGATACTTGTCTTTTTCGGCTTGGCTTATTTCACTGAGCATAATACCCTCTAGCTCCATCCAAGTTGTTGCAAATGGTAGGATTTGTTTTCTTCTTATGGCTGAACAATATTCCATTGTGTATATGTACCACCTCTTCTTTATCCATTCATCTACTGATGGACACTTAGGTTGCTTCCATTTCTTGGCTATTGTAAATAGTGCTGCAATAAACATAGGGGTGCATCTGTCCTTTTCAAATTGGGCTGCTGCATTCTTAGGGTAAATTCCTAGGAGTGGAATTCCTGGGTCAAATTGTATTTCTATTTTGAGTTCTTTGAGGAACCTCCATACTGCTTTCCACAATGGTTGAACTAATTTTCAGTCCCACCAGCAGTGTAGGAGGGTTCCCTTTTCTCCACATCCTCGCCAACATTTATTGTTGTTTGTGTTTTGAATGTTGGCCATCCTCACTGGTGAGAGGTGATATCTCATTGTGGTTTCAATCTGCATTTCTCTGATGATTAGCGATGTGGAGCATCTTTTCATGTGCCTGTTGGCCATCTGAATTTCTTCTTTGGAGAAGTGTCTATTCATGTCCTCTGCCCATTTCTTAATTGGATTATTTGCTTTCTGTTTGTTAAGGTGCATTAAGTTCTTTATATATTTTGGATGTCAACCCTTTATCAGATACGTTTTTCATGAATATATTCTCCCATACTGTAGGATGTCTTTTTGTTCTACTGATGGTGTCCTTTGCTGTACAGAAGCTTTTCAGACTGATATAGTCCCACTTGTTCATTTTTGCTTTTGTTTCCCTTGCCTGGGGAGATATGTTCATGAAGAAGTTGCTCATGTTTATGTCCAAGAGATTTTTGCCTATGTTTTTTTCTAAGAATTTTATGGTTTCATGACTTACATTCAGGTCTTTGATCCACCTTGAGTTTACCTTTGTATATGGGGCTAGACAGTAGTCCAGTTTCATTCTCTTACATGTAGCTGTCCAGTTTTTCCAACACCAGCTGCTGAAGAGGCTGTCATCTCCCCATTGTATATCCAAGGCACTTTTATCAAATATTAATTGACTGTATATGTTTGGGTTAATGTTTGGATTTTCTATTCTGTTCAACTGGTCTGTGGGTCTGTTTTTGTGCCAATACCAAATTGTCTTGATTACTGTGGCTTTGTAGTAGAGCTTGAAGTCAGGGAGCATAATTCTCCCTGTTTTATTCCTCCTTCTCAGGACTGATTTGGCTATTCGAGGTCTTTTGTGGTTCCATATGAATTTTAGAATTATTTGTTCCAGTTCATTGAAGAAAGCTGTTGGTAGTTTGAGAGGGATTGCGTTGAATCTGTAGATTGCTTTAGGTAGTATAGCCATTTTGACAATATTTATTCTTCCTAGCCAAGAGCATGGGATGCATTTCCATTTGTTAGTGTCCTCTTTAATTTCTCTTAGGAGTGTCTTGTAGTTTTCAGAGTACAGGTCTTTCACTTCCTTCGTTAGGTTTATTCCTAGGTATTTTATTCTTTTTGATGCAACTGTGAATGGAATTCTTTCTCTGATTTCTCTTTCTGTTAGTTCATCATTACCGTATAGGAAAGCAACAGATTTCTGTGTGTTAATTTTGTATCCTGCAATTTTGCTGAATTCAGATATCAGTTCTAGTAGTTTTGGAATGGAGTCTTTAGGGTTTTTTATGTACAGTATCATGTCATCTGCAAATAGTGACAATTGGACTTCTTCTTTACCAGTCTGGATGCCTTGTATGTCTTTGTTTTGTCTGTTTACTGTGGCTAGGACCTCCAGTACTATGTTGAATAACAGTGGAGAGAGTGGGCATCCCGGTCTTGTTCCCAATCTTAGATGAAAAGCTTTCAGCGTCTCGCCGTTAAGTATGAAGTTAGCTGTGGGTTTGTCATATATAGCCTTTATGATGTTGAGGTACTTGCCGTCTATACCTATTTTGTTGAGAGTTTTAATCAGGAATGGATGCTGAATTTTGTCAAATGCTTTTTCAGCGTCTATGGAGATGATCATGTGGATTTTGTTCTTCTTTTTGTTGATGTGGTGGATGATGTTGATGGATTTTCGAATGTTGTACCATCCTTGCATCCCTTGGATGAATCCCACTTGATCATGGTGTATGATCTTCTTGATGTATTTTTGAATTCGGTTTGCTATATTTTGTTGAGTATTTTTGCATCTACATTCATCAGGGATATTTGTCTGTAATTTTCTTTTTTGGTGAGGTCTTTGCCCGGTTTTGGTATTAGAGTGATGCTGGCTTCATAGAATGAGTTTGGAAGTATTCCCTTGTCTTCTGTTTTTTGGAAAACTTTAAGGAGAATCAGTGTTATTTCTTCTCTATGTGTCTGGTAGAATTCAGAGGTGAATCCAACAGGCCCGGGGGTTTTGTTCTTGGGTAGTTCCTTGGTTACCAATTCGATTTAATCACTGGTGATTGGTCTGTTTAGTTTTTCTGTTTCTTGCTTGGTCAGTCTTGGAAGGTTGTATTTTTCTAAGAAGTTGTCCATTTCTTCTATGTGTTCCAGCTTGTTAGCATATAGATTCTCATAATATTCTCTTATGATTCTTTGTATTTCTGTGGGGTCCATCGTGATTTTTCCTTTCTCATTTCTGATTGTGTTTATGTGTGTAGATTCTCTTTTTCTCTTAATGAGTCTGGCTTGGGGTTTATCTATTTTATTTGTTTTTTCAAAGAACCAGCTCTTGGTTTTATTGATTTTTTCTATTGTTTTATTGTTCTCAATTTTATTTATTTCTTCTCTAATCTTTATTATGTCCCTCCTTCTGGTGACTTTGGGACTCATTTGTTCTTCTTTTTCCAATTTCAGTAATGGGTCTTTTGACTATTCATGTGGGAATGTTCTTCCTTCTTTAAGTAGGCCTGGATTGCAATATACTTTCCTCTTAGAACTGCCTTTGCTGTGTCCCACAGAAGTTGTGGCTTTGTGTTGTTGTTGTCATTAGTCTCCATATATTCTTTGATTTCTGTTTTTATTTGGTCATTAACCAATTGATTAATTAGGAGAGTGTTGTTAAGTCTCCACGGATTTGTGAGCCTTTTTGATTTCTTTCTAAAATTTATTTCTAGTTTTATACGTTGGTGATCTGAGAAGTTGGTTGGTAGGATTTCAATATTTTTGAAATTACTGAGGTTCTTTTTATGGCCTAGTATGTGGTCTATTCTGAAAAATGTTCCATGTGCACTTGAGAAAAATGTGTATCCTGTTGCTTTTGGGTGTAGAGTTCTGTAGATGTCTGTTAGGTCCATCTGTTCTAGTGTGTTGTTCAGTGCCTCTGTGTCTTTACTTATTTTCTGTCTGGTTGATCTGTCCTCTGGAGTGAGTGGTGTGTTGTAGTCTCCTAAGATGAACGCATTGCTGTCTATTTCCTCCTTTAATTCTGTTAGTATTTGTCTCATAAATGCTGGCGCTCCTGTGTTGGGTGCATATATATTTATAATGGTTATATCTTCTTGTTGGACAGACCCCTTTATCATTAGGTAATGTCCTTCTTTCTCTTTTGCTACTTTCTTCGTTTTGAAGTCTATTTTGTCTGATACAAGTACTGCAACACCTGCTTTTTTCTCTTTGTTGTTTGCATGAAATACCTTTTTCCATCCCTTCACTTTTAGTCTGTGTATATCTTTGGATTTGAAGTGAGTTTCTTCTATGCAGCATATAGATGGGTCTTGCTTTTTTATCCATTCTGTTACTCTGTGTCTTTTGATTGGTGCATTCAGTCCATTTACTTTTCAGTTGATTATTTATAGATGTGTACTTATTGCCATTGCTGGCTTTAGATTCGTGGTAACCAAGGGTTCAAGGGTTGCTTCTTTACTATCTAACAATCTAACTTAACTTTCTTGTTAAGTTATTGTAAACACAGTCTGATGTTTCTTTATTTCTCTCACTTTTTATTCCTCATCGTCCGTTCTTTCTATTCTAGGTGTTTTATTCTTTGCCCTTAGTTAGTATTTGGATGGTCTGCTTTCTTTGCTATGATTTTGTTTTCTCTGGTGACATCTTTGTAGACTTAGGTGTGCTTCCATCTAGAGCAGTCCATTTAAGATATCCTGTAGTGGTGGTTTATGAGACGCAAATTCTCTTACCTTTCTTTTGTCTCGAAATTGTTTAATCCCTCCATCATATTTAAATGATAATCGTGCTGGATACAATATTCTTGGTTCGAGGCCCTTCTGTTTCATTACGTTAAATATATCATGCCATTCTCTTCTGGCCTGTAAGGTTTCTGTTGAGAAGTGTGATGATAGTCTGATGGGTTTTCCTTTGTAGGTGATCTTTTTACTCTCTCTAGCTGCCTTTAATACCCTGTCTTTATCTTTGATCTTTGCCATCTTAATTATTATGTGTCCTGGTGTTGTCTTCCTTGTGTCCCTTGTGTTGGGAGATCTATGAGCTTTGGTGGACTGCGAGACTACTTCCTTCCCCAGCGACGGAAAGTTTTCAGCAATTATTTCTTCAAAGACACTTTCTATCCCTTTTTCTCTCTCTTCTTCCTCTGGTACTCCTATAATGCGAATATTGTTCCGTTTGGATTGGTCACACAGTTCTCTTAATATTCTTTCATTCCTAGAAATCCTTTTATCTCTCTCTGCCTCAGCTGCTCTGTACTCCTGTTCTCTGTTTTCTATTCCATTAACAGTCTCTCGCATCTCATCCATTCTGCTGTTAAGCACGTCGATTGCTTGTCTGATTTCTGTTTTGTCTTTCCTCAGGTCCCTCACTTCCTCCCTCAGGCCTTCCACATTTCTCTGTAGGTCCATCAGCATGGTTATGTCTTTTATTCTGAATTCTTTTTCAGAAAAACTGTGCATTTCCATCCCTTCAGATTCCCTCTCTGGGGTTGTCTGGTTGATTTTGGTCTGAACCATATTCCTCTGTCTTTTCATGGCTATATAATTGGTCACTGATAGTTGCCACGTAGGTCAGCTGGGCTCTTTAAGACTTTAAAAAGAGAAGAAAAAAAGAGAAAAAAAAAGAAAAAAGAAGAAAGAAAAAAGAAAGAAAAAAAGAAAAAGGAAAGAACAGGAAAAACAAAAACAAAAACAAAAACAAAAATGCCCACCGGACGTAGATTCTGTGGGAATGCTCTGGTTGCGCTATTGCCCCACTATTCCACAGCTGTGACTGTGCCGCTCCGTAGGGCCCCTTATCGCTCTGGCAGGGGTCGGAACGAATAGGAGGCTGTTGATCTCAGGGAGAAGTGTTAAGTATGGCTACGCTTCCTCAGTCGCCAGCTAAGGTGTCTGAAACTCCCCAGGACTCCCAGCCTGCTGCGCTGTGTGTGCTGGGTCGATCCGGCTCCTCCGCTGGGCTCCTGTCTCTTTAAGACAGCTGAAGAAAGCGCGCGCTTTTTTTTTTTTCCTTCCCGGGAGCCGGCTGCAAGCACCCTGGCGCGTTCCCTGCTCAGATTCTGCCCCTCTGTCTCTCCAATCTAGACTGCACTGCGCAATGTGGTTCAGCGCTCCCCGCGCAGATCCCCGGGGCTGGCTACCTCACGGGGTGCACCTCCTCTCCTCCCGGCTCTGAATCCTCTCCTCCCGCCGGTGCGCTGGGGTGGGGGAGGGCTCGGGTCCCGCCAGGTCACGGCTCCGTATCTTACCCGCCTCTTGGGGTGCCAAGTCCTCTCGGGTGTAGCTGCACGCTGTGCACTTTCTGTGTATTCTCGTCTCTCTTTTAGGAATAGGTGTATTTTCTGTGATTTCGTAGATAAATACGGTGTTGGGAGGAGATTTCTGCCGCCCTGCTCACACCGCCATCTTTCCAGAAATCCCCAGAGATAGTTTTTGTATTTCTTTGTGCCTTTTGTGCTGTTTGTCGTAAAAATCACCAGAGGGAAAGAAGGCAGTCCTAGGCCCTATCAGCTGCTGTTCCTGCCGGCCTCAGCCTGGGGAGTTCATGGTTCTCACCAGAGCGGCATCTATCTAGATAAACTTTCTTGTGGGTAAATCGGCACACGAAGTCAATAGGCTGTCACTAAGGGACGTCTTGAAATTTAATCCATAAAATTGGGAGAAATGGACGGAGCACTTAGGGTGGAGCACTTAAAAGCTGTTAGAGAGCTTGCCACTCACCCAAGTCCTACGCTGATCGGGTAAGTTGGTCACCTGCCAACCTTAAGAAAACTTCCATGCAACAAGGCACACCATGAAACCCCACACAGCCCTGAGCCCTGAGCATGTCCCCTCCAGGTTTTAGTGGGGTTCCAGGGTACCCGAGGCTTAGCTAAATGTGTTAGTGCACACATGAACACACGCGCACACACACACACACACGCACACACACACTCAAAACACACACAATAATCGCAAACTGGATGAGGTTTTCCTTCTGTCTTACATGTCTCGAGAACTTAGCTTTATGGCCAGTGAGAATCTTCTCTCTGGCCTTCCCCAGCTGGAAAAATGCATGTACCAGTGTGTACATTGGGGGACAGCTGAAGGCGCTGTGGATCCAAACATAGGATTCTAAAAAAAAAAAAATGTTTAACTTTGGTTTGACATGTCTCCCTATTCTGTTCAATAGGCTCATGAAAAGAATCTCCACATCACTAACTATTCGAGAAATGCAAAATAAAACCACAATGAGATATCATCTCACACCAGTTAGGCTGGCCAACATTGAAAAGACAAGTAACAAAAAATGCAGGGGAGGATGCTGAGAAAGGGGAACCCTCCTACACTGCTGGTGGGAATGTGAATTAGTTCAACCATTGTAGAAAGCAATATGGAGGTTACTCAAAAAACTAAAAATAGTAATACCGTTTGACCCAGGAATTCCACTCTTAGGAATTTAGCCAAACAAAACACGATACCAGATGCAAAAAGACATATAGACCCCTATGGTTATCGCAGCACTATTTACAATAGCCAAGATATGGAAACAACCTAAGTGTCTATCACTATATGAGTAAAGAAGAGGTGATGCATATATACAATGGAATATTATTCAGCCATAAGAAGACAACAATTCCTAACATTTGCAAAAACATGGATGGAGCTGGGGGTATAACTCAGTGAAATAAGCCAGGGGGAGAAAGACAAATACTAAATAATTTCACTCATCTGTGGAGTATAACAACAAAGCAAAACTGAAGGAACAAAACAGCAGCCGACTCACAGACTCCTAGAAGGGAGGAGCAGTTACCAAAGGGGTGGGGTTGGGAAGGGTGGTTTGGGAGGGCAGGGGAAGGGATTGAGGGGCAATGTGATTGGCACACATGGTGTGGGGGTGTCACAGGGAAGACAGTGTAGCACAGAGAAAACAAGTAATGAATCTGTGGCATCTTGCTATGCCAATGTACAGTGACTGTAGTGGGGTGTGTGTGCGGGGGGGGACTCGATAATATGGATAAATGCAGTGACCGCAATGTTGGTTTTGTGAAATCTTCATAAGATGGTATATCAATGATACCTTAACAAAAAAAAAATCTTTACAATCTAAAAAAAGAAAAAAAGAGATCCCAACGGTTTCTCACCAAGTAAATAGCAGTCTATTCCCTATATATCATACAATTCAATTATTCCATAATATTTAGTGAATGTACATGTCACATCTCTGATGGGCAGAAACTGTGTTGGGCCCTTTTTGAAACTTTAATAATATCAGACAAATTTTAAAAGTCACATCAAGTAAGAGGAGTATGTTTGGAAGACGGCAGCACCACACTCTCATAGTATTAGCAGTTTCTGAGAATATTCCTTATTATGTAGAAGGAAATGGTGACCAAGCTAAAATAGCTATCATGAGAGAGTCACATGAGGTACAGGTTGAGGAGGTAAAATGTCCAAAACCATAGAGTTCTGTGACTTCCACCTTGGAGTTGTTGAAAGTCATAAGAGAAATGCTGAGCATAATAATACAAGTTCCCTCACCTTAAGTAGTGACCTAAGTACTTCACAGCTTCCTTTTCTCTCCCCAACTATTACTTCATTTAACTTAATGAAAATGTTTTGACACATTTAGAAAAAGATAAGTATTATTCCTTGGCCATTTGTGATATTGTGACGAGGAAAAAGAAAAGGTTTTTTCATTCTTTTATGCTTCAGTGAAATTATGCGTATATAACCATAAAGAAAGCAGATATGCAATAAAAGGGCCAAAACATAGCAACTGAACTGGTGGCAGCATGAGGCGCTCTTTGCTAAACTATTTCAAAAGGGTAAATATGAAGGCAAAAGCAGTAATGAAAGATGATCTAAAAGTACCCTGACTTCAAGGAAAACATTTTTGTCTAGTTTACTACCTGAGACAGACCATCAGTGGAGAATATGAGGCTAACAGGTTATGAGACCATCTTTACAGAGGAAACAGATGAAACAGTTCCAATTCTCACTCCTGTGTTTGTATATGTGTTTAAGAGACATTAACCTGTGAAAATTATGTCTGAAAGGCTATAGATAAGAGTATGCAAGAGTAGCAAACAAAAAAAACATAGACATCAAAGAGTTGTGAAGATATATTCAGAACTGAGATTTGAGTAAGAAGCCAATCATATGAAAATCTGGGAGAAAATTATTTCAGGCAAAGGGACATAAAAACATAAAAGATGAGAAACAAACTGTATAGGGTGAAAGAAAGAATACAGAAGACAAAATTGGCAATTGGAAAACAAAATGGGAAGTCTAAAATGATGATAAGTATAAGATGTAACAAGGTAATGGTAATGAAAGTTATAAGCTTTATAAGCTGTACTTGCGTTTTTTCTTTTTAAGAAAATTGAATTAGTCATTGTCGTACTGATACTGTATTTATTAAGAAAACCTCCAGACACATAGAGTCCCAAATATTACCTAAATTCAAAGAAATGTGGGTGTCTAGGTTAATAGTTTTGAAGAGCAGGTATAATTTGGTTTGGTTTGCTCAAAATAGATCAGAAACAGAATGATATTTCAAATTTAGAAGATGCAGTATTGAAATATTCTTTTATCTAATCTTGAAGTTGAACAGTTTGTTCAAAGGGAATTTTAATGTGAAAAAAGTAGTTTTACAAAAAAGCATGTGGGGATAGACATGCAACTATTAAATTCTCATTGATGACTATGAGGTTAGAAAAGCAAACAAATCAAAGACAACCTGTTATTTCTAGCAACCAAATTACTGTAACTACTCTGAATTTTGACCAAAAGTCGTGACAGACTAATAGCATCTAAGGGGAAGGGACTGCTGAAGGAAAAGTTGCTGTTGGTCTTACTGTGCTTGATGGAGACAGGAAAGGGTGATCATAGAGTAATTTTTCATAAATTTTTAATGAAGTTGGAACAATTTCCATGCCAGTGGCAGCTGCAGCCTCTCAGTCTTTCTCATTCACCTCTGCAAAGGACTATAGTAGGGTTGTAGACACCTTGACAACCCCACTACTGGGCATGCCCAAGAAGTCAGAGTCCTGTTGACTGAAGGCATTCACTGTCCCCATGGCTCCCAGCAAGATCTTGAAGTCAGAACCCTCTTCCACTTTGAAATGAGCTAAGTACAAATCCACATCTCTCTTGCTTATATTCTGGGAGCTTGTCCAGACTATTAATTTTTCTGTGGCGTGTTTATCTTCAAGCTTTTGCAGACCACTTACTTCATTTAACACCAGCAAAAGTACTGCTTAGATCCGCAAAATCCTGCTTGCTTTTCTACGGTGTTTATACAATCTTGGCTTCCACATCTTCCAGGAAGGCAAAATTAAAGGACTTGCTTCATTTCATTATCTGCACAGATTTGCTCCTGACCTTGCTCAGCCCAAATTCTCCCCTTTCCGTATTTTCTTTATCAAATTCCTAGCCACACTGCCCTGTGAAATAGACTGTGTTCACCAGAACCAGTAAGGCAGAGCTACTAACAGAGCCATTTGGTAAATAGGACTTTGATTTTTTTCCATTTATTTGGCTTTCCACCCAAGGATTGATCTTTCTACTTCCTTCTGCAGCATTTACAAAATCAGCAGATTCCACAGTGGCTAGGTAAAATTTCTTAACATTATCCAAGTATTCCTGAAGAACTTGCTGTGTCATTTCTCCACAGAGCCTGTTGGCGATGTTCCATTCATATTCATCAGTGGGTCTCCTTAGTAAGAAGCTTTTCAAGTTGGTGGTGCACAGATCCTGAGTTTTCAACCTGATCTGTGGTCACTCTTCCTTTCTTCTCCATGACTTCATTAAAGTAAAGGACCTCCTCAATTTTGATTGCAGTGTTTTCTCGGTCCCCTAAGTAGAGCAAGGCTGGTGGAGATAAGACGCTAACAGAGGAAAAGAAAAATGCCCTCCTTTGATTTTCCATGAACAGGTCAAAGGCAAAATGGGCCTTTGCTTCACTGAGTGATATGCTAGTATTTTCAAACTAAAGATCTATTATTATAGTTTTCATTTTTGATCCATATTTTCTTCACTCAAGCTCTTCTTTCTATAGGTTACTGAACTCTATAGAGTTTTGCCTATAATACTTTAAAACATTCCTTTTTAAGCTTATTCACCAAAGATATTTTAACAGTACAAGTAAACTTTTTAGCAGTGCTTTCCACAGATGTGATGAAGAAAAAAAAGCTAACCATAATTACCATTTTAATTTTTAGTATCTGCTAATGATATGACACAGTTTTCCCTGCATGGTCTTTCAGAAGAAAGAAGCACAGCCAAGCGTAAAGAGCTATTAATGACACTGTGGTATACATGCTAAAATATATGTACACAGTAAGAAATTGGAGAATTTTAGAGCTTTTTTAGTAGCTTGTCTCTGACGATTGCCTGTTTCCTAGAGCTCTGTAATAAACTACTACAAACTGGGTGGTTTAAGGCAACAGATATTTATTCCTTTACAGTTTGAAGGTCAGAAGTAAAAAATGAAGTTGTTGGTGGGACTGGTTCCTTCTGAAGGTTCGGAAGGAGAATGTATTCCATAACGCCTCCGTTTTGGTGGCTGCCAGTAAGCTTTGGCATTCCTTTGGTTGCAGCTCCATCATTCCAATGTCTGCCTCTGTCTTTACATCTCCTTTCCCTCTGTGTGCTGTTTCCCTGTTCTTCCTGCGACGATGTCATCTCAAGATCCTTAACCTCATTATATATGCCTAGACTCAAATTCTAAATAGTCATATTCACACAGACTGAGGGCTAGGACTAGACATACCTTTTCTTGGAAAACACAATTCAATCCACCACTACACTCCCCAGTGAACCACCTGGTATTCATGTCTTTGTGTAGTCCCCTCTTTTGTATGTGGGTGGGCCCTAAGACTCACTGGTCACCAGTCAAGTGCCTGAGAAGTGATGCTGTGTGACTTACACAGTCAGATCATGAAGAGCCTTGCAGTTTTCATCTTGATCTTTTGGAACCTTCATTTTCAGGGTAGCCAGACACTACGGATGAAGTCTGACTGTCCTGCTGGAGGTATCACTTACAACGCACTCAACTAAATATGGAAAGCAGTCGGGCAGCCTTCCAGACTTCCTACCAAGGAATCTGGGGAGTGAAGCCCATTTCTCAGCTTCCAGTTAAATAGCACCAAGTGTCCCCACTTGATGCCATATGGAGCATCTGTTGGTTACACTGCCAAGAACTACCAAAATTCCTAACCCACAAAAACAGGAGAAATATAAAATGGTGTTGCTTTAAGTCACTAAATATTGTGGTGGTTTATTAATAGTAATAAATGGACCTTACTTTGAATTTCTATTTTTCTACAGAATATAAATAAATCACTTATTAAAATAAGGGGACTAGTAAAGGTAATATGTGAATTGAATTACAAAGAACCAATTTCTAATTGTAGTATCAAGAATCGTGTTAGGTAAGGAACTGAATTATTCCTCCCCCAGTTCTTAGATTTATATGTGCACTTCATGTAAGTTTAACTCATGTCTTTAGTTTTCCAGTCCCAATACATATCATTAGGTGGATTATTAAGCAAGCATAGATTGCTTTTCATTTGTTCATTCATTAATTCAACTCAACATTTATTGAGACCCTGCCATTAAGACAAGCACAGTGCATGGTGCTGAAGACCCGAAGATGAATAATATAATAGTTTTTGGCATTGGAAAGCTCACAGTCCAGTGACAGTAGTGGGCTGGTTTGTATTAGAGATATGCAAATCAAAGATTCTCCAAAGCAGGGTCTATAAATTTTGAGAAACAAATCAATATTTTTCCCTCCAGTGCTGAAACATCAGATCTTTGAACAGTTGGATCCTTCTCATTGGACTGCTCCCAGGTCCAAACACCCTTTTAAAGAGGCCTTCTTTATATCTACTGCTCCCCTTCTGACTCAATCCTCCTTAATCCCAGTACACCCTTTGTTTTCATAAAAGGTATTTAATGAAATTAGCTTATTTTCTGCCTCATCCCACTATAGTGTAAGCTTCATGAAATTAGGGACTTCATTTTTGTTCACTACCTATTCCTAGCACTAATAACACTGCCTGGCATGTAAGACGTATTTTTAAAATAGTCAATGAACAGTGTACCAAAATTACTGTAATACATTATTGAAACCTTTTATGGTGCCCTCTCTATGAGACACCTTGAGAGTGTCTCTGTATTTAATTTAGTTAATTCTGGTCTCTATTAGGACAGTGGTGCTTTCCACATCATAGTTTTTTCCTTTTGCCTTTGAGTCCAGTTTTGTAGCTCATCCGAAGCAGGTGAACAGGATTTCATGCAATCTATTTAGTATTCTACCTTCTCTCTTGGTTCCACCTGACTTTTACATTCTTGTCTGCCTTCCTCAATTAAAAGTTTGTTTCACCCCATTTCTAAGTCAAGTGGATGAAGCTCTGGCCTCAACCTCTCTGCTCAGCAAAACCAAACAACAAAAAGAAACATTCAACATTTATTTTTTGTTCTAAGAATTAACACACAGTTGCAAGAATATCTAAATTTTGTAAAATATGATGCAAATTGATTTTCATTGTTTTCATAATTTTAAATTGTATTTTCAAAGTAAATCCTGTACTACTCTCTTCCCAACTCTCCCAGCCATCAATTGCTTTGTGATCTTTTCCTGGTACCAATTATGATAAACTAGGAAGGAGACCACACCGCCCCACCTCCTCATGTGGTAGGAACTGTGGGGAATCCCAAGAGGTCTAAGGCAAGTTTTCAACAATCTTAAGAGCTAGTAGGATGTGATGAAAAATCAATGTAAACAAAGGGAGGTAGAAAGGCACAGTTGGTATGCATAGAATCACCTGGAGAACTTGAGCTACGGGTCCCATCTACAGAGATTCTGATAGGAAGGTAGGGAAAGTGAGGGAGGTCTTGCTCAGATGCAGGTGCCTTACTTAACTTTGGAGGCTGGCTAGTTACAGCCACTTTCCTGATGGGTTGGGACAGCTACAACTAACTCCTCTACCGTGGCATCCCCATTTTAATGTAATCGGCACTCCCTAGTGAACACATGGATGTCTTTGGAGGTTAAGAGAATATGGGGTGATGCCTTCAACACACATACACACGGCTTAGTAAGAGGTATGATTACCCTCTGAAAAGCTGTCTAAGCACACAAACCGAAATAAAATTGGGGCAGCGGTTTTTAGTTATTATGCCTTTTATATATAAATTCTTTTAAGCTTTATTTTCAGGTACGAAAATAACTCTTGAAAATATATTCTTCTGAAAATGAGGAAACATGAGAAAAGCTTCCCCGTTCTCCAATGCAATCGCGGCTATCGTCTGGTGTACGTGCTTCCAGGACTTCTGTGTTTCCGTACACACAATGCCCACCGGCGATACACACTTTCCGTGTTCACGTGAGCGCCCTGCACGTGTAGAAACCTTCTCACAACTTGCTTTTCTCGCTTTACGAGGTGTCGTAAAGTCTCGTGGGCTTCAGCGCCATTTCCAGGGCGGCGTGGAGCGCAGGTAGGTCCTTCTGCCCCGAGGCCGAGGGGCCGGGTGGGAGGCTCGGAAGCCGGCGGCTGCTCAGAGCGGGGCGCGGCGAGGACGCACGGCGCTGTGCGCCACGACGGCGGCGGCCACGGCGCAGGGGAGGGGCGCAGGCTGCGGCAACGTCGGGCGCGTCGCACGCGGTGCTGCTTCTCGCGTTTGGCGGGTGCGAGGTACTCTGGGCTGCTGCGAGGGCGCGCTGACGGGTGGAGCCGCAGACCCGGGAGATGGCGACGCTCTGACTGAATTCCGGAGACCCCTCCCCCCCCTCCCCGGGTAAGGGCCGAGGCCGCCACCTGGGTGGGTTGCTTCAGCCGGGAGGGTGCGGGCGGGGAAGGGCGCCGCGGCGGGCCCGGTCTGAGCTCAGGCCTGCTGCTCCCCCAGAGCTGTGCGCCGGGTAGGCCCCGCTCCCCTCGCTCTGGCCTGCGGTAGGTGCATCTGCTCGCGGGGACAGTGTTCTGCGGCGCCGACGGAGGCGCGGTGTGAGCCCGTCAGGGTGACTCGGGGAGGCTCAGCTTAGGCCCATCTCCCCCCGAGGGATGACTACCCGCCAGCTGCCCTCTCCTTTTTGAGTCAGTTTCCCCTGGACATCTAGATCTGATTGTAAAAATGACATTTGGAACTTTAAAGCCCTTATTATCTTCTCTTCCCCTCTTTTAGCGTTTTCCCTGGTCATAGCTTTCTTCTGCCTCTCAGAAAAGATCTTCACTCCAGTTTACTTAACTTCACGTTTTACTGGGTTTAAAGGGAGCAGGGCAGACGATCACAGTAGCGTTTAAATTTTCAACTGAAGTTGCGTTTGTTTTTAATGAAAGGTGGCAGGGTAGTTGCTGGAACATCCAAGTGCACTGCGGACTGATTCGGGTGCTTTGCTACACTCCCTGTGGATGTGCAGTGAACCTCAGGGTAAACATCGGGTCTCTCACGTTGCTGATACTGCTTAGGTTTGGTTTGGAATGGCTTTGTCAGTGTGGCCAATGTTCCTGTGGATAGATAGCTTAGGATTTACGCTTTAAAAAATATATTAGTTTGGGAAATTACAAAAAAGAATTTAAGTAGTTTATTGATCTCTTATTTGTTAATATGTATCTATAGGATAGACCTACTTTTCTAATTTTGGAGAAGCCCAAACTTTTAGATAAAATTAGTCACAGAGGGCTGACAAAATTATTCATTACATTATCAATTTTGGTGGTGTTCTGAATCTAAGACAAACACCACAATTTAATACCCATTTAAAATATTTTTTAAATGCCAGTGTTTTAGCATATTTGTAATTATGGGTTAACCTTACACAAGTTAATGAACTCTAATAAAAGAAATGGGTTTGATTTTTGGGCTGGATAGCACTAAGCAACGTTGTGTCATGTTTAATGGCAAAGACGTTTGCTTCCTGGAGTCCTCGATCCAATACTGGCTGCCACTTGGCAGGTTCCTTGTGTGGCTTCCTCCACAGTTTCCTTGTTTAAGAAGAGGGGAATAATACCTTCCACGTGGGGTTAGTTGCTAGGGTTAAGTGAGACTGTATGTGAAGAAAGTTCCTGACACAATTTAGGTGCTCAATAGCAATAGCTATAGTTTCTGCCAGTGAAACTTAGAAAGTCACCCTGAGGGCGAGAGGCCTCTTTCCTTAGTGATCATAGAACTCAGAACCACATTTTGCCAATATTCTGGAATAAAGCCTTAAAGAAATTTGTTGTCATGTTAAACTGTAGATAAATTAAAAGAGAAATATTTGTTTGCTTTTCTCCCTCCTTTTTTGTTTAATGCTTCCCACTATTTAAAATAAATCTTATCTTTAAATAAAATTAGGTGAAACATTTAGAAAACTTGATTGCATTGCTAGAATTTCCCTATTTTATATGCACTCCACATGTGAAGTACTTTTTTTATGTTCAAATAATTTCAAGCTTAAAAAGGGATAAGAATGGAACAAAGTACGTTTTTCTCCCTGTACAGCTGGAGAGCGTACTGCAGATGATGGTGCTTCAACAGCCCAGAAGCCTGCGTTGTGCATCTCTGTCAAGCAAGGAAAGTCTTCACATGACCTTACAGGACCGTCAGAATCAGCAAGTAGACTTGTATAAAATTGTTCCATCTAATGCACAAAGCCCATTCATATTCCAACACTGATTGTTCTAGCCAGACCCTCCATTGTGCAAGGATCAAAATGTAGGATCACTCTTTGCACCTAGTTGTCACGTCTCCCAGTTTCTTTCAATCTGGATTATTTTTTTTAGTCTTTCCTTGACTTTCATAGGTTTGATTTATGAAGATGACAGGCCACTTACTGGAAGAATGTCCCCCGATGAGATTGTGTGAAGTCTCCTTGTGGGTAGATTAGGGCCGCTTGTCTTTGGCAAAAGTAGCACAGAATTGATTTCTTGTTCACTGCAGCCCATTAATTGGTACACGGATTTAATTTTTCCCATTAGTGATAATCTAACCTTGATTACTTGAGAGACTATCTGCCAGCTTTCCCCACTGCAGTTTTCCTGTTGCAGTTAACAAGTATTTTGTGAGGAGATGCTTTGGGACCATGTAAACCTTCACCCACTGGTTTCAGCATCCATAGATGCTGCCTAGTTGTTACTAAGATGGTCGCAAACGGTGACCTTCCAATTCTGTTGTCCCTTGTGTGCATATTAGTTGGCATTTTTTTGTGAGATCTTTTTCTTTCCCATTAAAAAAATACAGCAAAATGTGCTCAGTATGTTATAATCTATATTATTTCATTTTTTCTTGACTGGATATTGGATAATAGTATTTTTAAAATTAAGGTACCATTGATATACAATCTTAATGAAGGTTTCACATGAGCAACATTATAGTTACAACGTTCATCTGTATTATCAAGTCCCCCCCACAAATACCCCATTGCAGTCACTGTCCATCAGCATACTAAGAAGCTATTGAGTCATTACTAGTCTTCTCTGTGCTATACTTTCTTCCCCATGACCTACCTATATTATGTGTGCTAATTATAATGTCCCTTAATCAATCCCCTTCTCCCTCCCTCCCCACCCACCTCCCTAGCCCCTTCCGTTTGATAACCACTAGTCCCTCCTTGGAGTCTGTGAGTCTGCTGCTGTTTTGTTCCTTCAGTTTTGCTTTGCTGTTACACTCCACAAATGAGTGAAATCATTTGGTACTTGTCTTTCTCCGCCTGTCTTGTTTCACTGAGCATAATATCCTGTAGCTCCATCCATGTTGCAAAGGTAGGATTTGTTTTCTTCTTATATCTGAATAGTATTCCACTGTGTATATGTACCACATCTTTTTTATCCATCATCTACTGATGAACACTTAGGTTGCTTCCATATCTTGGCTATTGTTAATAGTGCTGCGATAAACATAGGGGTGAATATGTCTTTCTGTATCAAGGATCTTCTTTGGGTAAATTCCTAGGAGTGGATTTCCTGGGTCAAATGGTATTTGTATTTTTAGTTTTTTGAGTTGCCTCAATATTGCTTTCCATAATGGTTAAACTAATTTAATTCCCACCAACAGTATTTTCATTTTCTTTATGAAAAATTTTTATTTTTAAAATGAGTTTTATTGAGTTATGACTTGCATATAATAAAGTTTATCAATTTAAAGTAACAAATTGATAAATAGTATGGTGTGTAAACAGCAGAATAATGATATAGAGTATTTCCCTCATTTCAGAATGTTTCCTTATGCCTTTGCAGTCCATCCCTTTCCCCATCTATGGCCACCTGATAGCTGCTGATCTGCTTTCAGTCACTATTGTTTCACTTTTTCTAGAATGTTATGTACTTTGAGTCATATATATGTTCTTTTAAGATAGTGCTTTGAAGACCTAACTATCTTGATGCCTGTAGTAGTAGTTCGTTCTTTTTATTTGCTGTCTTTGACACCATTGCATGTGGGCATTAACACTTACTTACTTCACTGGTCAGATTGCCACTGTTTGCCAGTGGGATCCCCTCCAAGCTATCCTCTGTGTCCTTTCAGCGTGTCTCCTTGAATGGGGCTTGATATTTAGAAACCAAGATCTGGGTGCCACTTGTCCATCTTAGCCAAATTAAAGGACCAAAGGATTAATGAGTCAATTTAGTAAACTTTAATGTGTATTGAGAGGCAGATTACACTGTGTTTTAGAGTCTAAATTCTGGGCTCGCCGCCAACTGCATTCAAATCCTGACTATTAAATATTTATTCAAGGACTTTTGCTAGTTATTTAGCCCTTTTGATCCTCAGTTCGTCTTGTGTAAAATGGAGATAAAGGTGTCTACCTCTTAAGGTTACTGCAAAAATTAAACATTACGACTGTAAAGCATTTAGTACAGTGCCTATTGCTTAGTAACCACTCAGATGCTATTAATATCTTTTATGCAAGGCACTATTATAATTTTTTTTTGTCTCTGGAGGCAGAAGGTTTATTTCAGTGTCCCTAAATGGAAATTGAGCATATTCAAAAGCACTTGGGCTCTACCAGTGAATGATTTCTGATTCATTACTCCTCCAGACCAGAAGACTATACTTTTTGTTTTACAAACTTCTGGGAAAGAAATTTACTCCTGGCAGCACATAATATTGGTTTGTTGAGTCATCCTTGTTGCTTTATGATTCAAGTTTTAAGGAATACATTGTTTATAAAGATAAATCTTTTCCTTTCATTTTTAGGAGCTTTGTTTGCAGTAGAACATGTGAAAGACATAGTCAGCATTTCTCTTGAAGAAGGGAAAGAGAATATTCTTCGTGTGTCTGAGTAAGTGCTTTTATATTTTTGTTTTCAGTTCTGAACAGCATTTTAAAAATATTCTGGATTCACTGTCACATGCTTGTTTTACTTGCTAATTGGTAGGTTGTCTCTAGGAAAAAAAAGTGTGTTTTTCTTACTCATTCTGAAACAGCTGTATCCCGAGGCCTTTATTTGTCAGCAAACTATCTGATCCCACCTTTAATCTTTTGAAGAGAAACTAGAAATGTGCAGAAAGATTTAAATGTAGTAGTTTTTAATTTCAATGTACTTTATTCTGGTGGAAAATTGGAAGTATTTAAAATCAGTATTATTAGGAAGTAAATTCACGAAGTCTGTAGAATTGAATATTAGACATCTATGAAAAAGGCTTTTGAAGTTTTTTTAATGAAGGGTATCTTCATAACCTAGTGTTAAAAAAGTAGAATGTAAGTGTAAAATACATAACTGTAGAAAAATATGTTTGAGAAGTGTACAACACTTTTAATACTATTTGTTTCTGGGTGATAGAATTGTGGGTGGTTTTTGTCTTTTTTACTGCTCTTTGTTTTTGAAAATTTATCCAATGAGCATATATACTGCATATTTTTGGTTAAAGTGAATCATTTGCATCCTAGTGTACATGAAAGATTGATTGCCTTTGGATGTCGCTCTTTCTTTTGGAATCCACTGAAAAAAATAAAAAGAACTGGAAAGGGAGATCTTATTTTCTTGTTTATTTAGACACAGTCTGGTTTCAGTTTCTTTTAAGAACACTTTGCCATATAGTGGAATCTG
Source organism: Smutsia gigantea (assembly GCA_032199065.1). Classification (NCBI taxonomy): domain Eukaryota; kingdom Metazoa; phylum Chordata; class Mammalia; order Pholidota; family Manidae; genus Smutsia; species Smutsia gigantea. Next base: position 39,248 of record JAVSCE010000281.1, on the reverse strand, counting down.
GACCAAACTGAAAGAGGGTTTCAAGGGTATTCTCAAGCAGGATTCAGATCTTGAAACGTGTTCAAAGGTTTATAGTAAACTGACAGACGGACTTCCATTGGTTAAGGGGCGAGATACACAAAATACAGACAAGCAGCTTCCTGCTCCCTCTTGCCTTTTCCCTTCCAGTGTGGTTGATCACCATTCATTGTTTACATTATAATGACCTCAAAAGTTTTATTCACCACGGAGCCACATGTTACTACTTTTCCTGTACAACTTTTACTTTTCCATGGAATGACTGTTGTTTGTTTGCTTTGTTCATTTTCTCCTGAATCCTTCTGTTTTTTTCTGTGTGACTTGAGGAAGTTTACAGGAATCTTCCCTTAGGACTCAGTATTCTGAAATTTCACAGTAATATGCTTTAGGATGGGTCTATTTTTTGTCTGTCCTGTGGGTGCTTGGTTGCTTCTTTCAGTGTGCAGACTTGGGAATCTTCTACTCAGGGAAATTAAATATTTCTTTTTCTTTAATTTCTCCTCTCCATTTTCTGTTCTTTTCTCTTTACTTTCTGGAGAGTTCTTCAACATTACCATCCCATTTTTCTCTTGAGTTTTTCACTTGTGCTATTATATTTTTAGGATGTAAGAGCTCTGTTTTTTATTTTCTGAGTACTTTTTTTGTAGTATTCTGTTCTTGTTTTGTGATTGCAATGTATTTGATTGCTTAGAGGACATTTATTTCCTTACTTTCTAAGTTTTCTTATCCCTGTTTTTTTTTCCAAGTAACATTTTTCTGTGTGTTTCTCTTGGTCACTATCTTCAAGTTAAAGTCTTCCTTCAAATGATTACCTCAGATTTTGACTGGGAAATTAAAGCTGTTTGCAAGTTCTGAACTCAGGGGTGGGCTTGTCAGCTCTGCGCTTTACTCTGGGATGCTCTCACTGAGCTTTTCATTTGGGGGCCACTTCTGATGTTAGGATCCTGAGCTCTTTCCTCTTGGGCTGATCAGATTATCTGAGAGAAGAGACTTTCAGTCTTCTGTTGGGAAGCTGAAGAAAAGCTGGTACCAAAATATTTTGGTTACTGAGGGTGGGAAGAAGGCTGAGGATCTCACCATCTGGTATACATGTATTCTTTTATTTTATTTTTATCTGGTATCATTAATATACAATTACATGCGCAACATTGTGGTTACTTGATTTCCCCCCGTTATCAAGTCCCCATCTCACTCCCCATTACAGTCACTGTCCATCAGCGCAGTAAGATGCTATAGTCACTACCTGTCTTCTCTGTGCTATATTGCCTTCCCCATGCCACCCCCCTCTACATTATGTGTGCTAATCGTAATGCCCCTTTTTCCCCTTATCCCTCCCTTCCCACTCATCCTCCCCAGTCCATTTCCCTTTGGTAACTGTTAGTTCATTCTGATTTCCTGTGCATCTGCTGCTGTTTTGTTCCTTCAGTTTTTTCTTTGTTCTTATACTCCACATATGAGTGAAATCATTTGATATTTGTCTTTTTCTGCCTGACTTAGTTCATTGAGCATAATACCCTCTAGCTCCATCCATGTTTATACATGTATTCTTTTATTCTCTTTGTTAACTGTATATAGTCCAACTCACAACTGTGTGAAATTTCCTCCAGTCAAGAGATGTGCTGTTTTACTCTTTAGAAAATACTCTCCAGTTTTTGCCAGGATTAAGATGAGTAGCCTTGCCATGCACAATGAGGTTTGACAGTATCTGTATTTCTGACTGGTAATTAAAGAAACTTGCAATCAGTACTCCTTATTTTAGTCCCAGTTCACTTTTACTTCCAAAGATACCTGGTTCCATTGATTTGTAAGTCTTTTGAGGATCTAAAATTTAAATTGGGTTGGTTTTCAGTTTTGTTCTCTGTCCACTTAAGATTCAGTTTTTTCCAGACGAGTTAAATCCATTTGCTTTCTAGCTTCTGAAATTGAATTGCTATTGTTTCTTCTCCTTAGTCTTTTTTTCCTTATGGATGTGTATCTTTTAAGATGTCAAAAAATAATTTTAAGATAATGTATTTAAAAAAATAAAAAACAATTTTGATTTGGTTTGATTCATCAGCTTTACCTGGAAGCTGGTAAAACTAGCCTCTTTGTGAGAGTATATCCGTGATTTTTTTTTTGCTTTGATTTATTTAAATCACTGTCATTTTCACGATCCCAATTATATTTTCCTATTTTCACCACCAAATAGATATGTGGAGACTAATAGAAGGATGAGGCATCATAGATGGTCTGTTGTGTAGTGAATTGTTGGATTTAGCTGAACATTTCACAATAAATTGGAATTTGATAGGAACAGTAAAGAATAAATAAGATCTATTTTCTTTTTACTGTAGTAGGAAATACATAGTAAGTATAGTAAGGTTTCTGTTTTTACATTTCTTCATAAACTTCATGACTTCATATGCTAGATCAACGGTAATGTTTTATCTCATGCTTATATTTTAGAAATGTGGTATTCACAGACATAAATTCCATACTTCACTACTTGGCTCGAGTTGCAACTACACCGCTCTCTGTGGCTCTAACCTGGTGGAACATAGTGAGGTAAGGAATGAGCATATCCATGGGTGTGTTTGTTGTGATTTATGCTTCTGCTCTTTTGAGAACTTCATTTTATTGTTGGCTTATGTACTATTATTCTATTTAAGCATATTGAAAGAATGTTAGTTATAGACTCAGTTAAGGAATTCTTGTTTTTATTTTCAGGAAAAAACTTTTAGCTCCTACGTGTGAGCTTTGAAACCTGTACCACTTGTTCTGTTGGGTCAGTAAGTGCTGTCTGCCTCTTTCTAGGTTCCTAGAACTTCTTAGCTGGATGTGACTATAGATCATCTTATGGAACTCACGTACTTTACAGATGAGGTAGCAGGCCTACAAACGTTAAGAGGTTTGCCCCAGGTCACACACATAATTTGGATCCTATTTTCCTTTTTCAGAATATATTTTATTTAATTAATTACAGCAATAATGGATTATTAACTTGCAATATTGTTCTTCAAATATTTTTGGTTTTTTTTATTCCTGTTTGTATTGTTTGTATTCAGCTCTAATTTTTCCTAAATTTTATAAAAATCAAAATGCAAAGAATAGTTTTTAAGAATTTACTTTTAAATCCTGCAAATGGATAAATCTGTTTGACAGGTAACAAGTATTTGGTTCAGTCAGGTTAGTTATTACTTTCTGCTGCCAGATCTCAAATCTTTTATTTTTCTTTTTCCGGAAGTGCCACTCCACTGTCCTGCGAAAACAGAAAAAAAAAATTTTGACAAAATTTGTTTAAGTGCCAGTTTGAGATGCCAGGCTATCAGAATTAAATCCATACAATAGTAAACTCTGTATCTTGAGAAAAGAAAGACATGGTACTGAGGTTTTTTGTTTGTTTAAATCTAAATCCTAAGGTGTATTTCTTTTCTGTTTTTTATGTTCACAGATTGATCACTGGTTGGAGATTAGTGCTACAAAATTATCTTCATGTAATTTGTTTACTTCTGCAATCAACGAGCTCAATCATTGCCTGTCTCTTAGAACATACTTAGTTGGACAGTCCTTGAGTTTAGCAGACTTATGTGTTTGGGGCACCCGAAAAGGTATCAGTAATTCTTCTTAAAGCATGTTCTGTTTTAATTATTTAATATTCTGCTCGATAAGAAGTGCACATATTTCTGTGTATGTGAACAAATATATATATATGGTTTTGTGTGTGTATAAAATACATGGTCATACACACACATAGGCACATACTGACTTAGGACTTTCTTGCAAAGGAATCACCACGCTGTCTTATTCCTACTCAGTCACAGGAAGTCCCTGTTTTCTACTGTCCCTGGAGATCCTCTGTCTCTCACCACCCCAGCTCACCTCTTGCCTTTGAAGCTGACCTTGGAATAAGGAAACCCTTATTCCATTTATGTCAGCACTGTTGTCTATGACGTAGGGTTGAGGATGTGTGTGTGTTGAAGGGGTTGGCGATCTGTAGTTGTTCCTCTGGGACGTTACTTTTTCCATCTTATGTGATTAATTTTCAGTAAGTAACAAATGGGATTGATGAGAGATGCGACAGGGAGTTGAATTTTGTCAGCTTATTTTCTTTATTAAAAAACCACAAAAAACCTGAAGTAGATATGCCAAAATGTTTTAACATTTTTAAAATCTAGGTTATCTGGGTTTTTAAAAAGTATTCTCTATATTTTTTTGTGGCTTAATCTTTTATGTAAATTGTATTTTTATAATCATAACATTAAATGAAGACCATTTCTAATGAGATATTTTCATGTATAGATGCGGCATGTTTGTCTATTTTGATTTTTGACTTAATGTTCATGACAGAATGATAATACCTTAAGGATCAGATTTGTGGTGCTTAAGACGTAAACTTTTCTTAAGTACTTATTTTGGTGTTATATCTGCAGAAATGAGCTACTTCTTGATCTTGATTTTTTTGTTGTTCTTCAGTTGATCTATGTAAAGCTTTTCCTTGATTATGAAATATAGCTTTGGCATTGTAGTGGATGTGTGGTGCTTCTTTGGGCAGGATTTAGTATTGACTTCAGTGAATTGAACTGAAAAAATAATTCTTGTGAATTCTCTAGAATATGTTATAAAATATTAGGAAACATTTCAGTGCATACCTAGATTTTAAAGATTTCATTATAGAAGCACAACTATAAGCTGCCTCTTTTACTTAAATTAACCATGACTAGAACTTTGCTTTTGAAGTTTGAAATTATGTTTGCCAATAGCAAATGCTGCATAGCAGGAACAGCTGCAGCAGAACAAAGTTCCAGTTCACGTAAAACACTGGTTTGGCTTTCTTGGAGCCCAGCAAACCTTCCAGTCAGTAGGTGCCAAGTGGAATGTTGCAACAACCAAAGGTAAAGTGGTAAGCTTTTTTTTTTTTAATGCTGACATCTTTGTCTGAGACTCGAGATCTGAAAAGGTAATTATTCCTACTCAAAGTTCATTTTCTTTCCATGAATAAAAAAGGATATTCTTGAAAGAATCTGTAGGAGTTAGTGCTGTTGTTAAACTTTGGCTTGATTTTTAACCATTGAACTCCATAAAGCCTTAATCTGTAATTATACGTCTCAAAGATTATGATTGTCCAGTGTATGTCCCTTAGGAAGTTCAAACTCCAAGTAACTAAAATCTCATTATTTTACATCTGTACCATCTTTTCTTCCTCCTAAATCTATTTTCTGGTTTTTGACCACTGAATCCTGGGCTTCTGCAGAACCAGTTTGTCAATTCTGTAGGAGTTAGTGACAGTCAAAAAGCTCCTCTTTCTCAGCTAGGTTCTCTTACTTTGATCTGTTTTATATATTGAGTGTGTAGTAAAGTTTTGATTTAAAGGTTTTCTGATGCAGTAAAAGTTGAAAAGTGCTGCCTGCTTCGTTAGACACCGTAGTCTATTTAGTTGTTTTGGCCAAAAGTCTTTACTCACCCTTCACCACTTTCACATCTGATTGATCAACAAGTTCTATTATTACTTCTTATACATAGGTTTGTTTTCTGTCTCCACTGCTGTAGATTTCTGTTGAGGTCTCATTACCCACTGCTTAGTTTAATCACATTACTGAACTTCCTTTTTTTTCCCTGTCTTTCTTCTAATTTAGCCTCTGTGCTGCCCCAGATAGCATTTTATAAAATAGAAATAAATGGTCCCATTACCCCTTGCCTCTCCACCCAACATAGATTTATAACTTTTGTGGCCACTGCATTGCTCTTCCCTGCCTTTGTGGCTTCCTTGTGCTGTTATTTGTTTTCTTTTTTTTAATATAATTTATTTTATTATCATTAATTTACAATTACATGTGCAATATTACGATTATTAAACTACCCCTTCATCAGGTCCCCTCCACCAACCCCATTACAGTCACTGTCCATCAGCATAGACAGATGCTATAGAATCACTACTTGACTTCTCTGAGTTGCACTGCCCTCCCCGTGCCCCCCCCAACATTACATCTGCTAATCGTAATGCCTCTTTTTCCCTCTTATCCCTCCCTTCCCACCCATCTTCTCCAGTCCCTTTCCCTTTGGTAACTGTTAGTCCGTTCTTGGGTTCTGTGAGTCTGCTGCTGTTTTGTTCCTTCAGTATTTTTTCTTTGTTCTTATACTCCACATATGAGTGAAATCATTTGATACTTGTCTTTTTCGGCTTGGCTTATTTCACTGAGCATAATACCCTCTAGCTCCATTCATGTTGTTGCAAATGGTAGGATATGTTTTCTTCTTGTGGCTGAATAATATTCCATTGTGTATATGTACCACATCTTCTTTATCCATTCATCTACTGATGGACACTTAGGTTGCTTCCATTTCTTGGCTATTGTAAATAGTGCTGCAATAAACATAGGGGTGCATCTGTCCTTTTAAACTGGGCTGCTGCATTCTTAGGGTAAATTCCTAGGAGTGGACTTCCTGGGTCAAATGGTATTTCTATTTTGACTTTTTTGAGGAACCTCCATATTGCTTTCCACAATGGTAGAACTAATTTTCAGTCCCACCAGCAGTGTAGGAGGGTTCCCTTTTCTCCATATCCTCGCCAACATTTGTCGTTGTTTGTGTTTTGGATGTTGGCCATCCTCACTGGTGTGAGGTGATATCTCATTGTGGTTTCAATCTGCATTTCTCTGATGATTAGCGATGTGGAGCATCTTTTCATGTTCCTGTTGGCCATCTGAATTTCTTCTTTGGAGAAGTGTCTATTCATGTCCTCTGCCCATTTCTTAATTGGATTATTTGCTTTCTGTTTGTTAAGGTGCATAAGTTCTTTATATATTTTGGATGTCAACCCTTTATCAGATACGTTTTTCATGAATATATTCTCCCATACTGTAGGATGTCTTTTTGTTCTACTGATGGTGTTCTTTGCTGTACAGAAGCTTCGCAACTTGATATAGTCCCACTTGTTCATTTTTGCTTTTGTTTCCCTTGCCCGGGGAGATATGTTCATGAAGAAGTTGCTCATGTTTATGTCCAAGAGATTTTTGCCTATGTTTTTTTCTTAGAGTTTTATGGTTTCATGACTTACATTCAGGTCTTTGATCCACCTTGAGTTTACCTTTGTGTATGGGGCTAGACAGTAGTCCAGTTTCATTCTCTTACATGTAGCTGTCCAGTTTTTCCAACACCAGCTGCTGAAGAGGCTGTCATCTCCCCATTGTATGTATAGCCAAGGCTCCTTTATGAAATATTAATTGACTGTATATGTTTGGGTTAATGTTTGGATTTTCTATTCTGTTCCACTGGTCTGTGGGTCTGTTTTTGTGCCAATACCAAATTGTCTTGATTACTGTGGCTTTGTAGTAGAGCTTGAAGTCAGGGAGGGTAATTCCCCCTGTTTTATTCCTCCTTATCAGGATTGCTTTGGCTATTCCGGTTCTTTTGTGGTTCCATATGAATTTTAGAATTATTTGTTCCAGTTCATTGAAGAAAGCTGTTGGTAGTTTGATAGGGATTACACTGAATCTGTAGATTGGTTTAGGTAGTATAGCCATTTTGACAATATTTATTCGTCCTAGCCAAGAGCATGGGATGCATTTCCATTTGTTAGTGTCCTCTTTAATTTCTCTTAGGAGTGTCTTGTAGTTTTCAGAGTACAGGTCTTTCACTTCCTTCGTTAGGTTTCTTCCTAGGGATTTTATTCTTTTTGATGCAATTGTGAATGGAATTGTTTTTCTGATTTCTCTTTCTGTTAGTTCATCATTAGTGTATAGGAAAGCAACAGATTTCTGTGGGTTAATTTTGTATCCTGCAACTTTGCTGAATTCAGATATTAGTTCTAGTAGTTTTGGAATGGAATCTTTAGGGTTTTTTATGTACAGTATCATGTCATCTGCAAATATGACAATTTGACTTCCTCTTTAGCAATCTGGATGCCTTGTATGTCTTTGTTTTGTCTGATTGCTGTGGCTAGGACCTCCAGTACTATGTTGAATAACAGTGGAGAAAGTGGGCATCCCTGTCTTGTTCCCGATCTTAGGTGAAAAACTTTCAGCGTCTTGCCGTTAAGTATGATATTAGCTGTGGGTTTGTCATATGTAGCCTTTATGATGTTGATGTACTTGCCGTCTATACCTATTTTGTTGAGAGTGTTAATCAGGAATGGATGCTGAATTTTGTCAAATGCTTTTTCAGCATCTATGGAGATGATCATGTGGTTTTTGTTCTTCTTTTTGTTAATGTGGTGGATGATGTTGATGGATTTTCGAATGTTGTACCATCCTTGCATCCCTGGGATGAATCCCACTTGATCATTGTGTATGATCCTCTTGATGTATTTTTGAATTCGGTTTGCTAATATTTTGTTGAGTATTTTTGCATCCATGTTCATCAGGGATATTTGTCTGTAATTTTCTTTTTTGGTGAGGTCTTTTCCAGGTTTTCGTATTAGAGTGATGCTGGCTTCATAGAATGAGTTTGGAAGTATTCCCTCCTCTTCTATTTTTTGGAAATCTCTATGGAGAATCGGTGTTATTTCTTCTCTATATGTCTGGTAGCATTCAGAGGTGAATCCATCAGGCCCAGGGGTTTTGTTCTTAGGAAGGTTTTTGATTACCAATTCGATTTCGTCACTGGTGATTGGTCTGTTTAGTTTTTCTGTTTCTTGCTTAGTCAGTCTTGGAAGGTTGTAGTTTTCTAAGAAGTCCATTTCTTCTATGTTTTCCAGCTTGTTAGCATATAGAATCTCATAATATTCTCTTATGATTCTTTGTATTTCTGTGGGGTCTGTCGTGATTTTTCCTTTCTCATTTCTGATTGTGTTTATGAGTGTAGATTCTCTTTTTCTCTTAATGAGTCTGGCTAGGGGTTTATCTATTTTGTTTATTTTTTCAAAGGACCAGCTCTTGGTTTCATTGATTTTTTCTATTGTTTTATTCTTCTCAATTTTATTTATTTCTTCTCTAATGTTTATTATGTCCCTCCTTCTGGTGACTTTGGGCCTCATTTGTTCTTCTTTTTCCAATTTCAGTAATTGTGTCTTTAGACTATTCATTTGGGAATGTTCTTCCTTCTTTAAATAGGCCTGGATTGCAATATACTTCCCTCTTAGAACTGCCTTTGCTGCGTCCCACAGAAGTTGTGGCTTTGTGTTGTTGTGTCATTAGTCTCCATATATTCTTTGATTTCTGTTTTGATTTGGTCGTTAACCCATTGATTATTTAGGAGAGTGTTGTTAAGTCTCCATGTATTTGTGAGCGTTTTTGATTTCTTTCTAAAATTTATTTCTAGTTTTATACCTTGGTGATCTGAGAAGTTGGTTCGTAGGATTTCAATATTTTTGAAATTACTGAGGTTCTTTTTGTGGCCTAGTATGTGGTCTATTCTGGAGAATGTTCCATGTGCACTTGAGAAGATTGTGTATCCTGTTGCTTTTGGGTGTAGAGTTCTGTAGATGTCTGTTAGGTCCATCTGTTCTAGTGTGTTGTTCAGTGCCTCTGTGTCTTATTTTCTTTCTGGTTGATTTGTCCTCTGGAGCGAGTGGTGTGTTGAAGTCTCCTAAGATGAATGCATTGCTGTCTATTTCCTCCTTTAATTCTGTTAGTATTTGACTCACATATGCTGGCGCTCCTGTGTTGAGTGCATATATATTTATAATGGTTATGTCTTCTTGTTGGACTGACCCCTTTATCATTATGTAATGTCCTTCTTTATCTTTTGCCACTTTCTTCGTTTTGAATTCTATTTTGTCTGATACAAGTACTGCAACACCTGCTTTTTTCTCTTTGTTGTTTGCATGAAATATCTTTTTTCATCCCTTCACTTTTAGTCTGTGTATATCTTTGTATTTGAAGTGAGTTTCTTCTAGGCAGCATATAGATGGGTCTTGCTTTTTTATCCATTCTGTTACTCTGTGTCTTTTGATTGGTGCATTCAGTCCATTTACATTTAGGGTGATTATTGATAGATGTGTACTTATTGCCATTGCTGGCTTTAGATTCGTGGTTACCAAGGGTTCAAGGGTTGCTTTTTACTATCTAACAATCTAACTTAACTTTCTTGTTATGTTATTGTAAACACAGTCTGATGTTTCTTTCTTTCTCTCCCTTCTTATTCCTCCTCTTCCATTCTTTCTATAATAGGTGTTTTATTCATTGTCTTTAGTTAGTATTTGGATGGTCTGCTTTCTTTGCTATGAATTTTTTTTTCTCTGGTGACATCTGTTTAGCCTTAGGTGTGCTTCCATCTAGAGCAGTCCATTTAAGATATCCTGTAGTGGTGGTTTATGAGAGGCAAACTCTCTCCACTTTCGTTTATTTGGAAATTGTTTAATCCCTCCATCGTATTTAAATGATAATCGTGCTGGATACAATATTCTTGGTTCGAGGCCCTTCTGTTTCATAACGTTAAATATATCATGCCATTCTCTTCTGGCCTGTAAGGTTTCTGTTGAGAAGTGTGATGATAGTCTGATGGGTTTTCCTTTGTAGGTGATCTTTTTTCTCTCTCTAGCTGCCTTTAATACCCTGTCTTTATCTTTGATCTTTGCCATCTTAATTATTATGTGTCTTGGTGTTGTCTTCCTTGGTTCCCTTGTGTTGGGAGATCTATGAGCTTCGGTGGACTGCGAGACTACTTCCTTCCCCAGCGAGGGAAAGTTTTCAGCAATTATTTCTTCAAAGACACTTTCTATCCCTTTTTCTCTCTCTTCTTCCTCTGGTACTCCTATAATGCGAATATTGTTCCGTTTGGATTGGTCACACATTTCTCTTAATAGTCTTTCATTCCTAGAAATCCTTTATCTCTCTCTGCCTCAGCTGCTCTGTACTCCTGTTCTCTGTTTTCTATTCCATTAACAGTCTCTTGAATCTCATCCATTCTGCTGTTAAGCCCGTCGATCACTTGTCTGATTTCTGTATTGTCTTTCCTCAGTTCCCTCACTTCCTCCCTCAGCTCTTGCACATTTCTCTGTAGGTCCATCAGCATGGTTATGACTTTTATTCTGAATTCTTTTTCAGGGAGGCTGTGCATTTCCATCCCTTCAGACTCCCTCTCTGGGGTTGTCTGGTTGATTTTGGTCTGAACCATATTCCTCTGTCTTTTCATGGCTATGGAATTGGTCACTGATAGTTGCCACGTATGTCAGCTTGGCTCTTTAAGACTTTAAAAAGAGAAGAAAAAAAAAGAGAAAAAAAAAAGAAAGAAAAAAAGAAAAAAGAAAAACAAAACAAAAAAACAAAAAAAATGCCCACCGGATGTAGACTCTGTGGGAATGCTCCAGGTGGCGCTGTTGCTCCACTATTCCACAGCTGTGACTGTGCCGCTCCGCAGGGCCCTTTATCGCTCTGGCAGGGGTGGGAATGAATAGGAGGCTGTTGATCTCAGGGAGAAGTGTAAGTATGGCTACGCTTCCTCACTCACCAGCTAAGGCATCTGAAACTCCCCAGGACCCCCAGCCTGCTGGGCTGAGTGTGCTGGGGCGATCCGGCTCCTCCTCTGGGCTCCTGTCCCTTTAAGACCGCTGAAGAAAGCGCGTGCTTTTTTTTTTTTTTTCCTTCCCGGGAGCCGGCTGCAAGCACCCTGGCACGTTCCCTGCTCAGATCCTGCCAGTCTGTCTCTCCAATCTCCGCTGCACTGCGCAATATGGGTCAGCGCTCCCCGCGCAGATCACCTGGGCTGGCTACTTCACGGGGTGTACTTCCACACCCTCCCGGCTCTGCCTCCTCTCCTCCCGCTGGTGCGCTTGGGTTGGGGAGCGCTCGGGTCGCGGCTACGTATCTTACCCGCCTCTTGGGGTGCCGAGTCCTCTCGGGTGTAGCTGCACGCTGTCCGCTTTCCTGTTTATTCTCGTCTCTTTTAGGAATAGATGTATTTTGTGTGTTTTCGTATGTAAATATAGTGTTGGGAGGAGATTTCTGCCGCCCTGCTCACACCGCCATATTCCCGGAAGTCTTATTTGTTTTTGTAGAATGAATGCCCTTATACAGTCTGTGTGATATATTTCCACTCATGTTTCAGGGCCCAGCTTGATTTTTCTTCTTGTTATAAGCTGTTCCTGAGGACCCTAGGTGCTGGTGGTTACCTTAAACTGACTGCTCTAACAGCATCCTGTTAGTGATTTTTGGTTTTATTTACATCCTTCACAATATTTTGAGTCTGCTAGTTCAAGGACAATCATTTTTTCTCATGAACCATGGTGTGGGTAAAATTGTAACATTTCCAGACTGTCTCCCCTGGCTTTAGTGCATTTGCATATCCTCAGGGGTGGAGAGAAGTTCATCTCCATATCAATGGGTAATTACCTGGGCAACCTAGAGTGTGTCTGAACCTGAGAGTTTAAAGGGAGGGGCTGGCTTGCTTGCTTGCTTGTTTGCTTGCTTGTTTGCTTCCTCAGGAGTAGAGGAGAGAGACTGCCCTGGACTGCAGTTTGTGAGCAATAAATGGGTGTTAAGCTTTATTTCTCCCTTTGACTGATTTCAGTTTTTAGAAGTGTTTTGCCCTGATTTTCCTCTCCCCGGCTTACACATGCCTAGCACATGGTGGGTACTGAGTAAGTGTTGACTGAATATATTCTTAATCCTTTAACCATATAAATATTTTTATTGTTGTTCTGCTTTTCAGGCACCTGCGAAGAAGGAAGATGTTGGGAAATTTGTTGAGCTGCCAGGTGCTGAGATGGGAAAGGTCACTGTCAGATTTCCTCCAGAAGCTAGTGGGTAAGGAAATGTAACTCATGATTATGACAGAATATATTTAGTGGAAATGCTTTAAGATAGTTATTAAATACTTCTAGTATTAACAGGTTAATAATATAGAAGAAAATAAAATATCAATTGAGGGAGTTAAAATTCCTAACATCTTAATAGTTCTTAATTATTCACAGTTGATGTTAATTTCTTAAGTTTGTAGTTTTAGTTTATTAAATCATTAGGTAAGACAACATTTTTTTTCTTTTGGCCCCAGACAGAATTTAATTATAAAGAGAAATATTCACAAATAGAAAGGCTTATGTTTTATATACATTTTGAGATGGTTTTGCTTTCATTGAATATGGGTTTGTATTTGTAACCTGAGCAGTCCTTTCAGTTAGCAGTAAAAGTTATGGTAGATGAATTTTTAAGGTATATTTTTCCCAAATAAAGGAAGGCGTGTTTTGAAAAGCCCATTCCTATTCAGTTCTTTCCATTATTAGCAGGTTTCCCACCTCTTTCACTCTTGCCACTCATGGAAAATGATAATATTTGAATAGTTTATTAGAGATAGGCACTGTTCTCGCTGAAGGCTACCAGCCTGGGGCTGTCTCAGGTCTTGCCCAGCTTTCCGCAAAGCTGGGGAGTGTCTCTGCTCTGCTTTTGCATATGTGTCCACCTCTTTGAGGCATACTGGACAAGCTTTGTAATAGAGCCCTTCCAGTGTTTTAGTACAATAAAATGCCTGTTCCTCGAGCATTCAGCCTCAGGAACTTAGCCGTTAATGAAGGATTATGCCATAAGTTGTGGATGACATGATGATTTTTTTTCAAATTTCACGTCATTTCCGATTTTGTATTCTGTAGCCAGACTCTTACCCATCCATGGTGAATGGAATGTGTAGACGGTAGAGGTGGCAGATAAGGATGTCATTTTGTTTTATCTCTTCTTAATAGTTACTCACAAACTATTTCTCAAAGTACCATTAACAACAAAACCAGTTTTAGAATCCCACTTTTTGTTTTTCTCTGCGTTTTTGAGTTTGCTGATTTAGGCAGTGAAATAAAGGATAGGTAGAAGACAATGAAATAGAAATAATGATTATGCATAATTCACAGCCTAAATCATTGAATGACCAATTGGTAATTGACTGAGTAGAATCTCATGAATAATACCTACACACATGGCTCAATACCCACAGACATCTTGGGTGCCAATATTCTGCTCCTGTGTACTTGGTGTGATAGGTTGTGGTTGTCCTGTTGGGCAGTGACTTTAATGGTTTGATAAAAACGCTTCCATAGAGTGGCTATTTATAACTATGCCATTAGAACCTTTGAACTTTTTTAGTCTTTTGTATTTTCTGTCACTTCTTGGAATAGTGAGGTCCTCATATTTATTATTTACTGTATAAGATATGTGTTTTTGTTTTAAATTATGTCAGTCTCAGAGAGCATGCTCTTTGTGTATGTATTAGAGGTTTTTGGTTTGTGGTAACCGTGCAGTGTACTTATAATGTCCTACGTATACAGCAGTCTGTGTCAAGTTCATGGTTGCTCAAGTTTGAACTCATTCTAACAGCACTGCATTATTAATTCCCCCTTCTCCATTGTTTTACGTATATGATGTCATTTGCAGTTTTTATTTAGTGATTCCCTTAACTAATATTTTGGAGTTATTGATTGTACTACTTGTGTCTGTTAATCTTCATGGTAGCTTTTATGTGACTGGTTGACTATCTTTACCATGTGTTTGCTTTTGCCAGTGAAATTTTTTTTCCATAACTTTTTTGCTTCTAGTTGTGGCCTTTTCTTTTCTTCTCAAAGAAGTCCAAATTAACATTTCTCCTAATGCTTCAGTAGTGGTGGTGCAATCCTTTAACCTGTTTTATGTGAGAAGCTCTCTCTCCTTCGAGTCTGAATGATAACCTTGCAGGGTGGAATATTCTTTTTTTTTTTTGTACCTATTTCTCTTTCAGCCTTTTGAATATATCAAGCCACTCCTTTCTGGCCTGTGGAGTTTCTGCTGACCAATCAGCTGATAGCATGAGGGGGTTACCCTTGAGGGTAACTGATTTTTTCTCAGTGTTTTACTGTTCTCTCTTTGTCTTTAATCTTTGACATTTTGACTATCACTGTCTTGTCCTGGATGTCCTTGGGGTCATCCTGTTTTGGATTCTCTGTGCTTCCTGCATCTGGATGTCTGTTTCCTTCCCTAGGTTAGGGAAATTGTCAGCCTTATGTCTTCAAGTAAGCTTTCCATCCCTTTCTCTTTTGTCCTTCTGGAGCTCCTGTCATGGGAATGTTAGGACATCTGAGGTTTTCCCAGAGTTCCCTTAACCTCTCATAGTTTTATTCATTCCCCCTTCTGCTGTTCGGCTTGAGTGCTTTCCATTATCCTGTCTTCCAAACTGCTGATCCATCCTTCTGCCTCCTCTAATCTGCTGTTGAATTCCTCTAGTGTATTTACCATTTCATCTATTGCATTCTTCATCTGTGACTTTTTTTTTCCCTCTGTAGAGGTTCTCACAGAGTTCATTTACTCATTTCTCAAGTCCGGTGAGTGTCTTTAAAACCATTTACTTTAAACTTTTTGTCAGGTATGTTGCTCAACTGTTTGTCATTTAGTTTTTTATGTGAAGTTTGTCGTGTTCTTTTGTTTCAAGCATATACTTCTGTCTCTTCATTTTGTTTGTGTCTGTAGGATAGGTGAAAAGCTGCCTGTCCCTTGTGTGGGAGCATTCCCTGGGTAGACTGGCATGTGTGGTGTGGGTCTGGCTGGCTGGCAGGAGGCCAGGTGGGCATGGGCTATGGGGTCTGTGCGTCAGGGTTCTCGGGCACTGGTCGGAGTCTCCCATGTGGCTGCCAGGTGGCAGGCTGGTCAGTGTCACATGGGCATGGTCCAGGCAGCCCCTGAGTGGGCATCAGGCTGGGGCTTGTTGGCTGTGTGACTGGGAGTGGAGGGGCACTGTCTCTGGGCCCCCTGGGAGGGCACAAGCCAGGCCATGCTAATGGAGTTCCTATGGTGGGATTGTTCCATCCGGGCGTTTTGTGGGCTAGCACTGAGGTGGGGGCACACCGACAAGGGGGCTGGGAGCAGAGGGGCTCAGGCAGGATGAATCCCCAGGTTTCTTAGGGAGCATGCCACTGCATCTGTGGTTTTTCTGGATCTCTGCCAGGCATGTCTGGATGTGGGTGGTGGCTGGGGGTTGCCTCCCTCCCACCTGGAGCTTCTGTGTTTACCTGGACTCTGCTGGGATCCACACAGCTGATGCATGCGGGGAACATACGCAATGATGCCTCCTTTGTTCCTCTCAGCGCTAGCCATGTGCTTGGATACAAGAAACAATGTAGCTCACCTAGCTTCTGTGTGGATAGCAGGGTCCCTGGGAATGTAAATGATAGAGACCACCCTGCTTCTGAGTGCTCTCGCAGTGTCCAGATAGAATGCAAAGAATAGTGCTCATTAATAACTGGTCCCAGAGACAGGTGGCTGCTTCCGTTCTGAAGGGCAGTTTCCTTCAATTAGAGCAGTGATCTGCTTTAACCCCTCTGACTAGCAGCTTTCTTTCTGTGCCCAGGGTGGGTCAGTCTGTGTCCAGATAACTCCATGATATTAGTACGCATGGCCGGCCAGCACTGGGTGTGGGGCCCCCTCCACTAACACATGTCTACATTTTCTGCTGTTTTTTATTCGGTCTTTTTATCCTCCGTTTGGCAGAAGGTGTTCACTGAGGCCTCAGTTCTCCCTCTGACCTGCTCATGTGTATGTGTAGTTTCAGTGTGTGTGTGGAGGGGGTGCGCTCAGGCTCTTTCTCTGCTGCTCTCCGAGACCTGCCTCCATTGTCCTTTATGACAAAGAAGCTGGCATTCTACCCTATGGATCATCCTTGACGTAATTTGTCAGAATGAGTACCCCGAGTCTGGATGTCATTAAATACTGTAAAATTTGTAGTTTGGGATGTGAAGTACTGAGGATAAGACTGTGGACTTTGAGATTCTTCCTCTGGGTGTGGCAGGGTCCGGAGAGAATGTGAGGAACCCTGAAAACGGGGTGGGAAGATGAGCACGTAGATGAATTACTAAGGGAGCTGCTGAGGCAGGAAGGGGATATTTATTAGGATTTGGGAAAAAGGGGTGGAGGAGGGTCAGGCTAAGAGGCAGGGACACAAACATTCACTGAGAATCTATCTAATGACACAGAAGTCATAATCCCCATTTTACAGATGAGGGAAGTGAGTTCTGAGTAAGTTAAAGAACTCACCCAAGGCCAAACAGGTATTTGGCAAAACTCGGACCTGGCCTGATGGCAGTGCCCAATCTCTCCCTGTAATCCCAGATGGCCTCTCAGACACCGGCATCTTGATCCTCACCAGGCACCCACCATGCCTTCTCTAAGCAGGACACCTGCAGGCCTTTTGGCCACTTCTGAGTATGGCCACTAAGGGGCGCCATTGTCTTCCTGGGGCTAAAGTTACGCTGCTGGGGAGGTGGCAGCAGGGAGAACGTGCTGTATTCTTGCTGTTGCAGTGGGCTGGGTGCTTTCTGCACAACATTTATTTAGTCCTCTCACCAACCCTCCACAGTGGGTGTTAGCCCGTTTTACAGATGAAGCCATTAACAATCTGTCCTTGATTACAGGGCTTAGTGGAGGAAACAGGAGTGGAATCAATGTCTGTCTCTCTCCAGTGTCCTGCCTCCAAGCTTGCTGGGCAGCCAAGGGAAGGCATTCTGTGCCCTGTCTGGTGAGGAGGTAGATGGTGGTGGGGAGACCTCACTTAGGGTTTAAACTCACCCAGGTACTGTTTGGTGAGTGAGGAGGGTGGGTGGGAAGTTACCAAGCCTTTGGTTTGGTTACTGAGGGAGAGTCAGGTTTAAGGTGTAAATCAAATATAGTTGAATCTACTCTTGGGACTCCCTTAGGAAGCTTCTGCTCTTCAGAGTGACACACCACCCTCAGCACGTTTCTCCTCCTGCTTTGGAGGAGACTGGCTTGTTTTTTTGAGGCATTTGGCTCGTGTTTTTGGGCCATGGTGCCTGAACATGTGTCCTGCACATAGAAGCATTAGCTTCCCGCAGACAGCGGTGCACTGCAGCCAGCTGGAGCTGCTCTGAGCACCGGCTTGTGCACCTGTCCCTGCTCTTATGTCCCATGTCATCACGTTGCTGGTTTGAAATGCGCCACAGTTGGAGTAAGTACCGCAGGGATTGGCCAATGCTGGAGAGCAGGGCTTCCCCTCCTGAAGAGGCAGCTGTGGAGCCAGTCCCCAGCACAGCAGTGCCCATGAGACAGCAGGTGGGAGCAGGTAGGAGGACACGGGACCCGAGGATCCCATGGATTTACAGCCTCCATCTCGGCCCACTCCAAGTGCCTCAGGTGTGAAAGGGTAGATTCTACTACGATAGAATTGCTGTGAAATTATTTTCTCTCTCTTTTTTGTTTGTTTTTCAATGCCAATAGTTACTGAGTCGTAAAACATGCATATGCTGTCTCCACTGTCAAGCAGTGCAGCTGCACTGGGATTTTTCTGTGGCTCCAACCCACAGTGGGCTCTGCCTGTGTCCTAAAGACGTGGGGCACCAACACAGGACAGAGTGGGCTGAGGGTTAGCTATGGAAGGATGCACACCCGAGACTGCTCAGGGCCCTAGGTGCAACTGGCAGGGGGAGCTCTCCTTTGTGTTCCCACAGCATGTTGTGCTGTTGGGCCTGAGGGGCTGAGTGTGTGTCAGAAAGGAGGTGCTGGGTGATGTCATGCTCTGTGTGAAGCCACGTCCTGGCTCAGTGACTGCAGCAGGTGGTGACCAGGAGGGGAAGGGACAGCTTTGGGGCTGCGTGTGGGGGCTCAGCAGACACAGGACAGGGGCCGGGAGGGTGGGTCTCACTCCGGGGCTGGGAGCAGGTGTGCAGGCTGGGGGCTGGGCGCCCTTATGTGCGTCAGGAAAGGGGACTGATGCCTGTAAGTGGGGAGTTATTTCTAGGTACCTGCGCCTGCCGGGCCCCACCGTGCCCTCGGTGCCCCACTGGGGAGGGTCCCGAAGGCTGTTGGCCATTCTCAGGGTCTGCAGGGGGATCTGCAGAGCCCACCGTCCTCCCTATGGAGTGCAATGTGTTTCCTGAGACCCTGGGGTGGGCAGACGATCGTGCCGTGTGTCATGGTCTGTCCCCACTGTGGGATTGAAGGGAGGGTCTGAGCAGCTGTCCAGCCAGCGGCCGCAGGGACCCTGGTGCTGAAGGAAGCCCGGAGAAGGGGTGGTGCTGTGGGGTTGAGCATCTCCCTGAGCTGAGGTGGCAGGAGCCCTGCCCGGGAGCTGGGCACAGGCGTCGGGGCGCCCACTCCCCACCAGTGGGTGCTCAGGGTTAGAGGGAGTGTGGGTGGAATGACTGACGGATGGTGGCTGACTAGGGTGAAGAGGCGCTGTGACAGCCGGACCAGGACACTCCCTGGGGTGTCAGTGCTCACTGCCCGGGGAAGGGGGCGGGCTCCCCAGGCTCCCTCACAGATGGCAGGGTCCCCGGGCCCGCTGGGAGCCCCGCTGAGCATCTCAGGCAGCAGCTTCTGCGGGTCTGGGCCTGGCTGGGGGCGCAGGCCCGTGTGTGAAGCCCTGAGTGCACGGGGAGGCCGCTGTGGTTGGACAAGGGCCGCCTTGGGGCTCAGAGGCGCCAAGATGCAGCCCCAGGCCCCCAGGCCTCTGTGTGGGGTGTGTGAGGGGGGCGAGCGTCTGCCCGGGACAGGCTGGCCCCCCATCCTCAGTGTGGCTTCTCAAGGTCTGAGGCCCCCTCTGTGTGGGGGAGTCACTGCCCTGAGCGGGCTGGCACCTGGAGGCCATAGTCCGGGGCCTCAGGGCTGCTCGGAGACCTGCCCCTCCCCGGGCTGGCTTCCAGACCTCAGGTTTATTCATCAGCTGCTTTGGATCCTCATTTTCCTCATTTGTAGGATGGGAAGATGGTCATGATGATCTGTCCTCTCAGGTCAAAATGGTTTTTTACTGGAAAGTGCTACAGAAGTGGGAAATATTTTGATGATTTAGCTCTCCAGCGGCCCCTGACACACTGGAGACCATGGGAAATTATGTATAATTAGGTATGTCGCAGGAAACGTTACGTAGTGTCCCATTTATCCATAGGTCAGACTTTTTCTGTCTTTACCCTTTAGAATTTCCCCAGGCCAAGCTCCCACTGCTTGTTCTGGGGACAGGTGTCTGTTCCAGTGACCCGAACACAGGTCCTTCCATTGACCACTGTTGGGGCCCTTCCGTCACCAGAATGGTTTCAACAGGGTGTTCAGCCTTATAAAATGGTTGTAGTTCCCTGTTTCACCTAGAATTCTCTTCAGATATTATGGAAAATAAATCAACTAAGATATACTGCATGCTTCTGGGCTTCAAACCTACCCTTTCAAAATAGAGAATTATGTATTGAATTTGCCTTTGGATTTTCGTGCCAGGAACTGTTTTTGATAATTATTGTCTGTCAAAGTTTTTACTTGGAGATTCATATTCTCCATAGATACTCTAAAAAGAAAATGTTTCAAGAGTGAAATGACAGGGGTGTTAGAATGGTATGATAGGAAAAGACATTTAACATTTAGAAGATAGAGATGGCAGACTGAAGAAATAAAATATGCGTAAGATATAGGTAATGAACAGGAAAATGGTGATGTAAATCTTAAAATTGTCAGAAGTAGATCTTAATTATCAATAATTACATGAACTGTAAATGGATTTGATGTTCCATTTAATGGGCATAAATTGGCAGAATAAATAAACATAAGCATGATCCATCTAAATGGTGCCATCAGGGGATACACACCCTACAATCAAATATACAAATAGAGTGGAAACAAAAAGATGGAAAAATATGCAATGGAAATAGTAACAAAAGAGCTGGAGTGGCTATACTAATATCAGACAAAATAGACTTTAGGACAAAAAGATTGTAACTAGAGAAGAAGATGTATATTTTATAATGAAAATACAATTATCTATCAAGGAGGTATGACAATTATAAACGTATATGAACGTACAAACAAGGCAAAAGATGACAGATGAAATGGTCAAAGTACATAATTAAACAATGATAGTTGAATACTTCATCCCTAATTTTAGTGAACAGAAAATGTAGAGAGATCAAGGAAATAGAAAATGATTGAGTACTATAATAATTATATCTCCAGATATCTAGTGAACTCTCCACAGGCAGTCTATTAATTTTTTCACTATTTAGGGTTTTTCACATTCTTCTTATGTGTATGTAGAATAGTCTCCAGAAAACACAATATATTAGGCTGTAAATCAAGCTTCAGTAAAGTGAAAAGTTTTGAAATCATGCAAAGTCTGTTCTTCAACCTCGATGTAATGAAATTAGAACTAACCAAAACAGGAAATTTAGCAAACTCACCAATATGTGCAAACTAACATGCTCTTTAAAAACCAGAGAGTAAAAGAATAAGTCACAAGGGCATTAGAATATAGCTTGAGATGGAAAAAACTGGAAACCTAACACTGTCCAACTAATAGGATGTATTGAAAGTAGCACGTAAAAAAGAATATTTATAGCTATAAATGCATAATTAAAAGAGAAGAAAGATCTCAAATCAGTAATCTAAATTTGAGCTTAAAAAGTGGAGAAAGAAGAGCAAACCAAATACAAACCCTGGAAAGTAAGTGTTTCATTGTATGGATGCACAATATTTTGATTGTGCACTTGTTGATGAACATTTTGCTCGTATCCACTTTTTGACTGTTATAAACAATAGCAAGTTTTTGTGTAACATGTTTTCAATGTTCTTGAGACAATGCCCAGCTGTGGAATTGTCAGGTCTTATGATGGATGTATGATGAGCATTTTGACAGACTGGCAAACTATTTTCTAAAGTGGCCGCATCATTTTACGTTCCCGTCAGCAATGAATGAGGGTTCTAACATCTCCACATCCTTGTCAGCGCTTTTAGTTTTCTGATTTTTGGATTCAAAATACAAATAGACTGTATGTAGTGTGTATGAAGTGTTACCTCATGTGGATTTGACTTGCATTTCCCTAATGACTGATGATGTGGGACATCTATCGATGTGTTTATTGGCCACTTATATGTCTTTGAAGAATTGTTTAGTTGGATCCTTTGCCAATTAAAAAATGGGTTATTTGTCCTTTTATTGTTGATGTGTAAAACTTCCTTATGTACTCTGGATACTAGACCATTATTACATGTATGATTTGCAGATATTTTGTCCCATTCTCTAGATGGTATTCACTTTCTTGACAGTGTCCTTTGAAGCACAAAACTTTTATTTTTATTGAAATCTAATTTACCTATTCTTTATTTGGTTGCCTGTATTTTAGGTGTGATGTCTAAGAAACTAATGCCTTACTTATAAGGTGTTATATTACCAAGGTAATAAATATTTTCAACAATGCTTCTTTATAAGAGTTTTGTAGTTTTGGCTCTTACACTTCAGTCTTTGGTCCATTTTAAGTTAATTTTTGTGTATTGTCTGAGGGAAGGGTGTAACTTCATTCTTTTGCATGTGGATATGCAGTATTCCCAGCATCATTTATTGGAAACACTGTTCTTCCCCCATTGACTTATCTTGGTATCCTTGTTGTATGTGAATTAACCTCTGATGTGTGGGAGGGAATATTTCCATTCTTTTCATTTTATTCTAATGATCTGTCCTCATGTCAGTACTGCATTGTCTTGATAGCTTTGGCTTTTTAGTGAGTTTTGAAACATATGAATAACAATACAATTTTTTATTCTTTTCAAGATTATTTTGGCTCTCTGGGACTCAGTTATTTCCTTATGAATTTTGGACTGTCTTATCAATTTCTGCCAAAAAAAGGCCACTGGTGATATGATTGGGATCACATTGAATCTGTATTTCAAATTGGTATTACCAATGTTAAATCTCTAGTCCATGGACATGGTCTGGCATCCCATTTATTTAGGTTCTCTTTAATCTTTCAACAACATTTTGAAGTTTTCAGCATTATAACTCACTTCTTGTGTTAAACTCGTAAAATATTTCTTCTTCTTGATTCCATTGTAATGGAGTCACTTTTTAGTTCATTTTTGGATGGTTAGTTGCCAGAGTATAACAATATAACTAATTTTTGTATACCACATTGTGTCTTGAAACCTTACTGAAATGGTTTGTTGGACTAACAGTTTTCATGTGGATTCCCTCAGATGTTCCATAAATAAAACCATGTCATTTTCAGATAGAGATGTTTTAACAAATCTTCCTTCTCAATAGGGGTGCATTTTATTCTTTTCTTGCCCTATTGTTTTGGCTAGAAACTACAGTGCAGTTGAATGGAAGTGATGAAATCAGCCACCCTTATCTTTTTTGTTTTCATCTGAGGGAAAAAGTTTTGGGATTTTCACCAACAAAAGGAAGAGTTTTCTATCAGATTGAAGGAGGTCTCCTAAATTTGTGCATGACTATTTTTTGTAATTTTTTTCAGATAACTGTTTACTTATTTCCTCATATATTTGTTCATTTTTGTTGGTTAAGTTAAATTCCCAATTTACACAATCCCAACTAGGTTATACCAGTTTAGTTTAAATAGTATACAAAACTTTGACCTTATATAATTCTGTTTCATCCTGCTTTGTGCTTTTAATGTTATAAAAATTTCCCTTTATATCTCGTGTGCCCATTAACAGATTTAAAATTTTTGTGTTATGTGAGTTTCTTTTAAGTCAGTTGGGAGAAAAACTTACAAACAGTAACAACAAAAAACTATTCATATTTTCTTATTTACCTACTTAATGACCTTAGGGGTATTATTTGTTCATTGGAACAAATATGGTATTTGTTCTATATGTTCTATATATGGATTCTATTTATTGTCTAATGCTCTTTTATTTCAGCTGGACTGACTCCCATTAGTATTGGTTAATAGGTCAAGTCTGATTGTGATAAATTCTTAGGTTTTGTTTACCTTTGTATGTCTTAATTTATCCTTCATTTTTAAAGGATACTTTTACTGGATAGCAAATTCACATTTGACAATTTTTTTTTCTCTTAAGCTTTGAATATATCATCTCCGTGGCTCTGGCCTCCATGGTTTCTGAAAACAGCTGTTAGTCTTATTGGGGATCCCTTGTATGTGATGAGTAACTTCTCTATTTCTGCTTTCAAGATTCTCTCTTTGTCTTGTTTTTTTTTTCTTCTTGATAATCTAGTTATGATATGCCTAGATGTGAATTTTTTTGAGCTTAACCCAACTACAACTCATTGAGCATCTTGACTGTGTATTGTAGTGAGTGTTTATTGTTTATTTTAAATGAAACTTAGGAAATATGATGCCAGTATTTCTTCACAATTTTTTCTTCTTCTTCATTTGTCCTCTATTTCTGGAAATCCTTTACATAGATGTCAAAGTGTTTGATAGTGTCTGAGAGATCTTTGAATGTCTTTTTTTTATTTTTCTTCATTATATATTTTCTTTCTATTCCTCTATTATCATGGATAATATAAATTGATATATGTTCAAGTTCACTGTTTATTTTTCTTCCTGCTCACATCTGTTGTTGAACTTCTCCAGTGAGTTTTTCCTTTCAGTTATTGTATTCTTCATCTCCAGAGTTAAAATTTTTTTTTGTTAAAGTTTCTATATCTTTTATTGATATTACCTACCTGGGGATACTTTGCTTTTATATGTTTCTTTATTTCTTCATACATGATTTCCTTTAGCTCTTTGAACATGTATGAAATAGATGATTTAAAGTCTTTCAAGTAGACTTTGTGTTTCCCCAGGGCTTTTGCATTTTTCTTCTTGGGAATGTATCACATAGTCTTGTTTCTTTGCATATTTTGTAAGTTTTTGTTTAAAACTGGTCATTTAAGATAATACAATGTGGCAACTCTGGATGGGATTCTTCCCCTTTCTAGAGCTTGTAGTTATTGCTGTTTGTTGTAGTTTTTCTTGTTTGTTTAGTTATATTTCTGAACTAACTTTGGTCATGTGAATTCTTTGATGTGTGTGGCTCCTGAACTTTCTGTTCATGTAGGTTAATCAGTTAATGGTGGTAGGTATTTCCTTAAATGTATGGATTTTATAAGTCTCTCCTAGTCTTTGCTGTGGGTCTGTGTGTCCATATTGGCCTTATGTCCCATACCCTACCTTGTATTGATAATTGTGCCTTTAGGCTTGAATGCTGCTTGCACCCGGCCTCAGTGTGAGCTACAGGTGAGGATGAGGTTCCCCCCAGGCCTTTTGGAGAATGTATATTCAGCCACAATCGTATGCTGAGATTGCTAGATTCCCAGGAATATGTCAGAACTTGCAAAGCCTTTATGGATATCGCACTCCCCAGTTTTCCTTATAATTTTTCAACTAGCCTATTGTTTGCATGACTGTTATCCCCTACCCACCACAGCCCCAAAGTTAAACAATTGCCTGTAATTGATTTTGTCAAATTCTGCTAGGTGAAGGGCTGTTCATGGTGGGAGAACCCCAAGTTAGGTCCAATACAGACTTTGTTGCTGGTGGCCTTTTGAGTAATTACCACCAGGCATGTCAAATCATGACAGCTTGTTAGGAATGAGGCATTGACAGGGTTCTCTGCAGTGGTTGTAATGCTTCTTATGTTACCAGTAATATGACTATCATTTTTCAAGCATCTAGTGCTGCTGGAGAATAGGGAATTAACTAAGTTCAAATACCAAAAACCTCCCAGTTCTTATTGTTGTTCAGTCATTTTTCTTGAATACATGCTTCTTCAGATTACTGCAAGTCATAGCTAATTTTGAGTTCCGAAAAAGTTCTCTAAAAAATAGGCTGGTTTTCTCAGTGCTTTTATAGAGAGAATTTTTGAATATCCGTACTTGATGTTTTCTACTCTTCAAATTAATATTCATGTTCAATTATTTGTTGTTTTGTAATTATGGCTAATGTGGACAGTATTTGTGAACAGTAGAAAGGATGACCCATCAGTCCCATGGAGCTCCAGAGAGTTCAGACATTTCAGTGAATTCCCAGGAGCTTCTGTCCTCCTGGTCTCTCCTCAGAATTCTTTCCTTTCTCTCCATTTCATTGACCTCTACAGTCACTGGCCTCTACCCTGGCTCTTCCTGACACACACACTGTGCTGCAGTAGATCCAAGTGTGCTTCCCTTGAATGGCTCAAGCATTCCCGGCACCTGGAAGTTGTGAGTAGGAGACTCTTACCAATGTTTCTCCAGCTGGTGTGAGTCCTTATCATGTGTTTTGTTTAGCACAGGGTGGCTGCCATGTTGAAATGAGGTAGTTGTCTGGATTTTTAAAAGTGTTTTTCCAGCATGGAAAGTGCATTGGCTGGGTCTTCCAGTGTCCTGCTTACACAACATTCGCGGTTTCTTCTTTATTCTCCACCTCTCCACCCCACTAAGGAAATAGTTTTCATAAACCATACCGACCTCACACAAAGATGCCCACAAGATGCACACAATAGGGATATTGGGGAGGCAGTGTGCCAGATTTCCTCCTCGTCACCAGAAAGAGGGCAGTGGTTGAATTGCCAGAATTTCGACTCCATATATATAGGAAGTTCGTGGTCACAGGACTCCTGGACCACCTTTAGGACGATTTCCCTATTACCAGGTGGGGTCCTAGGAATAAGCCATTGTTGAATATTCTCTTGTCTGGGACGCTGCAGAGACATTTCAGGGGAGCACAGGCTGGACCCAGGAGACTGGCTTGACGCTACACAGTGGGGAAAAGACGTTGGGGAATCCTTCAGTTTGTTTTTAAGAGCCCAGACGTGACTCTTGATTTGCTGACTGACCTTTCACAGGTTGCACGACCCATCTTGTTCCCAGGTTTCAGAACCACAAAACTAGTTTAACACACAGAGCTCTGACTACTTTTAGTGCATGGCCATGTGCCGGTCCTGTGAATGCAGTCTGGGGATCTGAGCAGTGGACCGGGAAGTCCCAGTGGGAAGGAGAAGGTGCTGGGAAGATGGTGTTACTCCCCTAAGGGATGGGAGGTAAGAGGTCCCAGATTGTAGGTATCTGGTCAGAATGGAAGAAGCCATGGTTGGACCCTCAGTAGCTGGTGGTGAGTGTGAGGAAGCTGAGGCAGGTGTGGGAAATGTGGGCGCATCCCCACCCCTGGCCCTCATGACAGCAGGATCACGGCTGGCTGATGGAGGTGACATGGGAAGTGCTGGGTGTGATGCAGCTTCTGTGGGGTTTGGCTTTGCCCTGTGTGCAGGGTGCATGTGTAGCTCTAGGCAGCTGAGAAAGCCATAGTGGGACAAGCAACAGGTGAAGCCAACATTGCAGTGGAGAAGTGGGGAGAAAACACTTCCCATGGAGAGCTTTATTTTTTGCTCACAACTTCTTAGTTGGGAAAATGACCTTAGAACTTCATGGAAGATCAGAAAGAAAATTTGGTTTAGTGAATGGTGTAGGGACAGAGGACAGCCACCAAAGGCAAGAAAGGACTAGACACCTGGCTGTAATAACAGGACCCCTGTGCCTGACAATAGGGTGGCATTGGTAAGGAGGGCTGCCTGGGGCCGAGCTGTTAACCCAAGGAAACAGGCAACGGGACGTGGGTGGGTGTAGGGATTGGGTTGTGAGCACAGGGATGGGGCTTTTCTAATACAGCATCAGGCATACCATGGAATGTTGTTTTTCATATTTTACTCTGCAACTATTTAATAACATTCCATTGTAGGTGTTGGGATAATATGGAAGATCTGAATGGCTTCTCTAGGCTGGGGACTGTCATGCTAGAGCTCACAGTTAGTCCCACCTTTGGGTGGGGCTAGCCTGAGCTCATTTGAATGAAGCTTTTCTTCCTCTTCTTGCCTCATCCTCCTAAATGTTTCCTCTGCAGCTGAGCTCGCGGTCAGGCAGCCTGCCATGAGGTCCTGCTCAGAAGACCCCCGCCTCTGCTGGGCCGCCTGGCTCCTGCGATGTCCCAGCCTCCTCCTCGGTGAGTGGCCCAGGATGCAGGCATCAGGGCTGTTGGGGAAGCTGGGAGGCTCTGTCCCCTTGCCCTTCTGATGTCTTTGGTGAGTATAAAGAGAAGACAACTCTTATGATTTAGCAAATGTAGTACATTTGGTTTAGAGGCCCAGGATAGCCAGGAGAACAAAATGGCCTTTGGCTCTGGGGTCTGGGATCTCTGAGCTCTGGGGCCCTGTAGCCTTGGCTGCATTAAAGGGACCATTACGAGGGGGTGAGGCAGCATCTGCATCAACAGCAGGAAGGCCAGGAGTGCTTGGAGCGGTCTGGGGGCAGCAATGGAGGTGGATAAAGAAGCCAGGTCCGGGGACAGAGTGTGGGAATTGCACACTTCTGGCCTGAGCTCAGTGGGGACCTGACCGCCCTGCAGCTGTGGTGTGGAGGACGGGCCCACCTAGCACTCGGGTCCCAGCTGGAACAACTGTAGTCTCTCCTTTTGGGCAAGATGCAGGATCCTTGGTACATTTTAGTTGTGTAAAAGGAATAGCACCTCTAAACTGTAACGGTATCTATACACCCACACGTTGTAAGAGATGGAGAAAAGTGGAAGGAAGCAGTGGACTGCCTCATGGGAGCCAGGAATGGGTGACCTGGGGAGGGGAGGAAAGAGGAGGGATGGTGAGAGGATGGGACTGAGCACCAGCAGAAAGAAAGGCTGTACTAAGGAAGGCAGATTTCAATCTATGAGTTCATCCAAGATGATGCCCCTTTTCTTAAAATTATTATTAAGGTATTATTGGTATACACTCTTACAAAGGATTCACATGAAAAAACAATGTGGTTATTACATTGACCCATATTATCAAGTCCCCACCCATAGCCCAATGCAGTCACTGTCCATCAGTGTAGTAAGATGCAACAGATTCACTGTTTGCCCTCTCTGTGCTACACTGTTTTCCCCGTGACCCCCCACGCCATGTGTACTAAACAAAATACCCCTCAATCCCCTTCTCCCACCCTCCCCACCCGCCCTTCCACACCCCTCCCCTTTGGTAACCACTAGTTCCTTCTTGGAGTCTCCGAGTCTGCTGCTATTTTGTTCCTTCAGTTTTGCTTCATTGTTACGCTCCACAAATGAGGGAAATCATTTGGCACATGTCTTTCTCTGCCTGGCTTATTTCACTGAGCATAATATCCTCCAGCTCCATCCATGTTGTTCAAATGGTAGGAGTTGTTTCTTTCTTAGGGCTGAATAGTATTCCATTATGTATATGTACCACATCTTCTTTAGCCATTCATCTACTGGTGGACCACTTAGGTTGCTTCCATATCTTGGCTATTGTCAAAAGTGCTGCAATAAACAGGGGTGCATATGTCTTTTTGAATCTGAGAAGTTGTATTCTTTGGGTAAATTCCAAGGGGTGGGATTCCCGAGTTAAATGGTATTTCTACTTTTAGTTTTTTGAGGAACCTTCATATTGCTTTCCACAATGGTTGGACTAGCTTACATTCTCACCAGAAGTGTAGGAGGGTTTGCCTTTCTCCACATCCTTGCCAGCATTTGTTGTTCTTAGTGTTTTGGATGCTAGATATTCTTACTGGTGTGAAGTGATATCTCATTGTGGTTTTAATTTGCATTACCCTGATGATTAGTGCTGTGGAGCATCTTTTCATGTATCTGTTGGCCATCTGAATTTCTTCTTTAGAGAAGTGTCTATTCATGTCCTCTGCCCATTTCTTAATTGGATTATTTGCTTTTTGTTTGTTAAGGTGCGTGAGTTCTTTATATATTTTGGATGTTAAAACCTTGTCAGATATATCATTTACAAATATATTCTCCCATACTGTAGGATGCCTTTTTGTTCTGTTGATGGTGTCCTTTGCCATACAGAAACTTTTTAGTTTGATGTAGTCCCATGAGTTCATTTTTGCTTTTGTTTCCCTTGCTCAAGGAGATATGTTCAGGAAGAAGTTGCTCATGCTTATATTCAGGAGATTTTTGCCTATGTTGTCTTCAAAGAGTTTTATGGTTTCATGACTTACATTCAGGTCTTTGATCCATTTTGAGTTTACTTTTGTGTATGGGGTTACACAATAATCCAGTTTCACTCTCTTGCATGTAGCTGTCCATTTTTGCCAACACCAGCTGTTGAAGAGGCTGTCATTTCCCCACTGTATGCCCATGGCTCCTTTATCATATATTAATTGACCATATATGGTTAGGTTTATATCGGGGCCCTCTAGTCTGTTCCATTGGTCTATGGGTCTGTTCTTGTGCCAGGACCAAATTGTCTCTATTACTGTGGCTTTGTAGTAGAGCTTGAAGTTTGGGAGCATAATTCCCCTAGCTTCATTCTTCCTTCTCAGGATTACTTTTGCTATTCAGGGTCTTTTGTGGTTGCTTTAGAATAATTTTCTCTAGTTTGTTGAAGATTGCTGTTGGTATTTTGATAGGAATTGCATTGTATCTGTAGATTTCTTTAGGCATGATGGCCATTTTGACAATATTAATTCTTCCTATTCATGAGCACGGGATGTGTTTCCATTTATTGGTATCTGTAATTTCTCTCATGAGTGTCTTGTAGTTTTTAGAGTATAGGTCTTTCACTTCCTTGGGTAGGTTTATTCCTAGGTATTTTATTCCTTTTGATGCAACTGTGAATGGAATTGTTTTCCTGATTTGTCTCTTTGCTAGTTCATTGTTAGTATATAGGGAAGCCACAGATTGCTGTGTATTAATTTTGTATCCTGCAACTTTGCTGAATTCAGATATTAGATCTAGTAGATTTGCAGTGGATTCCTTAGGGTTTTTTATGTATAATATCATGTTACAAGATGATGCTTATGTATGATAAGGCCCATGAATCATGATTGTGGGGAAGCTGTTGAGCCTCCCTGAGGGATGATGGTGTTCATGCACTTGCCCCTGGGGGACTGCAGGGAGCTATGAAATGGAATGGAGCCGAGGGCTTTGGGCACAGAATGGCCCGACACAACAAGGAGCTTTGCAGGGCATGAGGCCCCTTTACTAGGGACTGGGTCACAGTAACATGTGGGCATCCTCTTCTCTTCAATTTTATGTAACTGGAGAAATATGCTAAATAATAGAGTTTCTCCATAGGCCTTTGTATTTCAAGATTACAGAAGAGAGAGAGGTGAAGAGCGAGGAAGGGACTTGTCTCTTCTTCCTCTCATGAGCTCTTCTCATCATGAGGACCCAACACTGGGTGGCTTAAAACAACCAGAATTTATCCTCAGAGTTCTGGAGCCAGAAGTCCAGAGTCAGTGTGAGCAGGCCCTGTTCCCTCTAAAACTCGTGGGAGTGAATTATTTAGCTTGAGCTACCAGAACAGGATGCACCGACTGGGAGGCTCATCATTTGTTTTCACACAGTTAGGAAGGCTGAGAAGTCTGAGTTTGAGACATTTCTTTCCAGTTTGGTTTCTGGTTAGAGAGGGCTAATCACTGTGTCCTGGGGACCTGCTGGCCATGCCAGTGTGTCCTGACGTGTTAGAGGGACCTGGTGGCCCAGTCTCGTCCTGCACCTCTGTGTCCATTTGCTGTGGGCCAGGTCAGGCTGTCTGGCCTGCACCCCAGGTGTGAGTTCCCAGGACAGAGTGGCATCTGCACCAGCCCTCTTACTGCACTGGGGTGTTGGGGTCTGGTGGTGAGGTGTGGAAGGAAGGGGCAGAGCAGGAGCTGTGAGGAGCCGGGATAGAGCCTGAGGAGTGGTACCTCCTTTCTCCTGGCTGGATCAAGGCAAGAAGGGACCCTGTAAGACCACCGCCCACTGAGGCAGTCCTAAAGGGCTGTGGCCTCGGGCCTGGGGACTGCTGAGCCTGGTATGGGGTTCCTGGTCCTGTGAGTGGAGCTGAAGGGTTGAGGGTAAAGGCCTAACCTGGAGGAGATGCCTGACTGATGTTAGTGATTAAGTGAACACGAAGAGGGACCTGAGACACTTCTGCCCATGCACACTATGTGAGCCATTCTCTGTGTCCAGTGAGAGGCAGGAATGGGACATGCACAGCAGGAGGTGGGCAGCCCAGCTGACCCTGACCTGCTGAAGCGAGGTTGTTCTTCCTTCAGAATAAGGCTGTACTGTGGCCCTTTCCCTGATCATTAGGGTTAGAGAGTATCAAGTCCAGGACCGTATCTGAAGGGGAGATGGGCTCTGGGGGCATGGCCCTGAGGAGTTGTGTCCACAGGTCTCAGCTCTGCAGAGAGAGACCAGGAGGGACATTTCTGGCCTGTTGGGGCCTGAGAGGAGGACAGTGCTGTCTGTGGGGAGAGTCCAGTGGAGCTCATCAAAGGGTTGGTTGCTCCCCAACATTCTCTATTTCTGGCGGTGAGTTGGGGCCTTGTGAGTGGTGCTGGCCAGAGAACATGTGCAGAGATCAGCTACCTCTGGATGAATGACCTGACCCTCCATGTGGGATTCCCTGCCTCCCTCCCTGCTGTGGGGCTGAGAGCCATTGAGGAGGCTTAGGGCCCATGTTCAACCCCGAATTGGTGGAGCCCCCATGTGTGACAGGCCCTCTCCCGCCGTCTGTTATTTGCCATGTGGAGGGGAGGTCTCCCCCTCATTCTAAGTCCCAGCAGTATTATTACAGGGGCCCAGCCTGCAGGCACAGGGCAAGGAGGGCCCCCTTTACCATTGCATTAATTACCTATTGCTGCAGAACCTGCCAGCCCAGCTTAGTGTCTTCAAACCACACCATGGACAGTCTCATGGCCTCTGTGGGTGAGGACCCCAAGGCAGTTCAGCTGGACCTCAGGCTCAGGGTCTCTCAGCCTGAATCAAGATTTTGTCCAGGGCTGCATGTGCCCAGCTCACGGGGCAGTGGGAGTGGTCTGCTTCCAAGTCCGTGGTGGGATTGCTAATGGGGTGGGGTGCCCGTTGTGCTGGGCTGGGGGCCCCAGGTCGCCCCTGGCTCTGGACAGGAGACCACCCTCCGTCCCTGCCACGTGGGCCTCCCTTAGGGCAACGGACACCTGGGCAGCTGGCTTCATCAGGGCGAGCAAGAGAGTAATGGAGAGGGTGAGGGAACAAGATGAACGTCCCGGGCCCGGATGACGTGT
The DNA here is from genome assembly GCA_032199065.1 of Smutsia gigantea. Lineage (NCBI taxonomy): Eukaryota > Metazoa > Chordata > Mammalia > Pholidota > Manidae > Smutsia > Smutsia gigantea. The sequence goes on along the minus strand of JAVSCE010000281.1, from coordinate 6,614 downwards.
ATGGCTGGGACGTCCCCTCGCCTTTGCTGTGTTCCGTTCCTTAGAGGCAAGTCCCCAGGTGCTGCCCACTCCCCAGGAGAGGGTGTACATAGGGTGTGGCCCTGAGAAGGGAGGGGTTCTGGAACCACATTAGCAGCTGCCTCCTGAAGATAAGCACTTGGTATGGACAGAAAATGTGCTGGGTGGATTTCACTAAAAAAGATGGGTTTTGTGGTTTTTAAAAGTTTTTCTGAAAAGAATGCTGCCACTTCCCATGTTCATGCCCTAGGTGTCTGCAGCACTGTGGCCAACAGTTCTGGAGCCCACGTATTTCTGAAAAGGACCCAGGGAGGTTGTGTGTTGTTTCATGAGACCAGGGAGGCAGGACTGAGCTGAAGGAGATCTCGTGGGCCTTCGGCCCTGAGTCAGACTACATAGTCCTACTGTGAGTCCATCCTGGTGCAGACTCTCCCACCTGGGTTAGCCTCTAGGACAAGTATGAGCAGAGGGTCCATGTGCCCAGCATTACGTCCCTGAGGATCGACAACCTGACCCGTAAGGACAGCGTGCAGTACCGGGCTCGAGGCAGCTTCACTGGAGGAAGAGTATTTAACCTGAATTTCCACCTCACTGTCTATGGTATGTGACAGGCCCTCACCCCACCCATGGCGATGTCCTGCTTTTTCAGTAAGTCTGTCACTTATTTTGGGGTGTTCCTTTTTGATGCCACCTTCAGAATAGTTTCTCCTCTTAAGTTAGGGGAAGGCAATTTGTCACAAATATAGAGCAGAGCTGAGATTCACATGGGGTATCAAATTAGTGTTTTGGCAGAGGTGAATGGAAATTTGGAGCAATGGAATTACTGTATTTAGAATCATTACAATAGTTATTTTCTGTATAGGGCTAAGTTTACTTAATTTGTGTAGCAGTTTTCTACTACTGTGATGACAAATTACTGTAGAATCATGGTTTCAAAATAAGCACATTTTTTATCTTACTGCTCCGTAGGTCAGAAGTCAGACAGAGGGTCTCTGAGGGAAGATCATGGGTTTGGCATGGTTCTCTTCCTTTCTGGAGAATCCAGGGGATTTATTTCCCTTTTCCATGTGTAGGCTGCCTGCATTTCTTAGCACGTGGCCACCTTCCACTATCTTCTAAATCGGTGATGGTGGGATGGGTCATCACCTTGCATCCCCCTGACCAACAGGAAATGTCATGCCCTTCACTCATGTGAGGGTCCATCCCTTTGTCCATCCTGCCCAGCACCCATGCCCCTTCCCCAGATCCAGGTCACTTCCTCATCCATCACACCAGGCTGGTGCAACATGACCCTGGAGTGCAGGGCCCAGAGGGCCATGGAGGACCTGAAGGTGTCCTGGAGAGCTTGGGCCTCCCCGAGGAGCTGGAGCAGAGTGGGACCCCGGGACCAGCCCCCAACTCACGGACCCTGGATCTGAGCCTGCCCCTGAGCCAGCCCAACCCCAGACTCACCTGTGTGCTCAGCAACCCAGATGACAAGAAAACTGCCACCACAGACCTTGGGGCCATCTGTGTCCCTGGTGAGTGCCACCTGCCAGCAGGGAGGACACCCTCATAGCACAGGTAGCCCTGGGGTGAGGCTCTGGGCTCTTCTCCCTGCCATGCCTATTAGCATCACCTTCCAACTGCTCACCCCATACAGGGTCTGGGTAGCACATCTAAGTTGCTGCTGCTTTTAAATGTCTGTCACAGCTCTATTCTCATCCCCTTGTCCTTTTTGTCTTGTCTGTAGTCTTCCAGTCCCTCCACTTCCATCCATTATCTATAGTGTGTTCACTGTGTCTTTGGGAATAGAATTCAGATTGTGTCATTGTCCTGTGCTGTCTGCTTGATTTGACCTACAATGACACCTCGTCAGATTCAGGGCTGACGTGTTCTCTGCCTGTGTCTCTGGCCTCACCTCGACCCTGCGCTCTGGGCTGCTTGCTTGGAGCTACTGAAGGTGTCCTGCCCATGAAAGCACTGATCCTCATGCACGCTGTTTCGCTACCTTCCCTTCTCCCACCCATGTCTTCCACTTTCTACCTTATTCTTATTGTAGAATTCCCCTCAGGAAAGGCTGGCTTCATGGGTGTGTGACCCATGCTGTCACATAATCCTACAGTTGAAACTTCAAATTTTTCCTAATTTTTGAGCAAGGGCCTCTGCATCCTCACTTTGCACAGGGCCCTGCAGGCGCTGTAGCCGCGCTTCCCTCAGGCATCAGCTCCTATGAGGAGTCACCCAGGTTCACCCAACACTTAGGAGCAATGCTCTGTTTTTGGGTTTCTCCCCTCGGTGCCGTGTCACACCAGGGACATGTCATGTTCTCCTTTGAATCCCAGCTTCTGGAAAAATGGGCCCACAGTCTGTGTTCATTGAGTGAATGAATGACCTGTTTCCCTGCATGCAGCTCCCCTCCTCTAACCCATTCCCCAGGTGCTGGGGGATCTAATATGTGGGCAGCACACAAAACCCCTGTTCCCCTCCCCTCGGCCCCATCCTGAGTCCCACATAACGTTTAAAACTCAGCATGACCCACAAGACCTGGAAACAGCCTCTGCCTCCTCTGATCCCCCTGGCCTGCCCCTCTCTTGCCTGCCCCAGGGCATGCTGCCCCTCCTCGGGCTGGGGATGTGATCCCCGGACATGTGGCTCCTCCTTCCTGGAATGGCCTGCCCACCCCGAATATCTGGGGAACTCCCACTCCTCCCTCAACACTTACTTTACCATCACCTCCTCTGGGAGACCCTCCCTGAAGACCTGTGTATAAGAGTAAGCCTCTGTTGTGCTGGGATCCCTCTGGCTGCAGACATTGGTATTTCCTCCGTCTCCCCCTCTGGGTGATGAGTTCCTCAAGGACATGGACCTACCCATCGCCTTCATCTCAGCGTTCCCACCCCCAGGAGCTGGGGACCTGGCTGAATGCACGCACCTCCATGCTGCTCCCTCTTCTTCTGACCCCGGACACCTCAGGCTTCTCACCCGCTCTCCCTCTCTCTCCCTGACGATGGGGAGGTGAGTTCTCTCTTACCTTGACCTTCTTCCTTCTCTCCGTGCGAGGAAAGCAGGGTCACGTGTAGGGGCCAGTCCTGGCCTCCTGGCACACCTCCTAAGGGCCGTCATAGCTGTGCTGTTCTTGCTGGGAGCTGGACTGTGCCTTTAGAAGACCCGTGACAGGAAGCAGAAGATGGAGCCTGGGAGAGGTGGGTGGCACTTCTCCTTGCAGCCGGATACCTCCCTTCCCCCACGTACCTCACCTTCTCTTCTCCCGCATTTTGCAGATCAGGGAATATTCCTGCAGAGGGGAGAGGGTGTGTGGCCATGGCCTCGGGGTTCATAGCAGTGGGGGAGGTTGGAGTTTTCCACAGTCCAGATTCGAGCTCCACTGTGTGTGCCTCAGTTGCAGGATTGCCAGAGGGGCACAGAGACCACAGTGGTGGCATTCACTGTGCAGAGCTGAGCCACTGGGAGTCAAGGGGGCAGAGTCAAGGTGAGAGCCAGAATCAGTACCCTGTCTGGGCTTCTACCCGGCCCTCTGTGCCTGGGTCCTTTCCTTGCTGTTCTGGCCTCACTGCCTCTTCAACTCTTTCTGGACATCGACACTATTAACTAAGAAAATTGATACCTGGGGCCAGTGGAATGCTGTGGTCTTTGTGGAATTCACAGGCAGTGCATGTCAGCAGCTTTGGCTTCATGTGGGTCCCTCTGTGTCTATCCCTCAGCTGCTCCAGGAGTCCTCTGTGCTCCACTTCCAGGGTACCAGGCGGCAATATCTGGAAGAAAAGTGATCTCCCAATCCTGTCTCTGATGAGGTGCAGAACACAGGCCAGGCCATGAAGAAAATTTATTTGGAGGAAGTGGGGAAATCTGGCATTCATGGGATGCCTCCATTCTGATCCTGAGATCCTTCTGACACCTGCTTTTCATCCAGCTCTGGTCCAGCCTCCGCTGCTGTAGTGAGACACTTGAGCCTCAACAAGGCATGTAAGTGTACTGTAACAGCCTATGACAGACCATGTTTGGTCCTGGTCATTTCACAAATGCTATTAATTCTTAGAAGCATCTTCTAGGGTAGGTATTTATTCATCATGTCACAGGATAGGTGACTATGGTCTCAGACTAACTAATGGCAGAGAAAAACCTTACATCTCACACTAGTGATTTCAGTGTTCACATTTTATCCGTTCTCTACATGGTCACTGGAAATCTTGGAATCCTGGAATATACCGATGGGAATTTCCTCCACTTATTACTCTTCAAAGGAGCCTCATCTCTGATCGGGAGTCCCAAGTTGGGCTGAGCTCACTGGTGATGGATGAGCTGGTGGTTGAGAGACAAATCACCCCTTCACAGGACGATGTGCCTTGTTGGATGGAACACCTGCAGTGGACTGGCCTGGAATAGCTGGGCCTTGTTCTCTGGTACAGATTAGACATTCCAAGAAGATGAGTTTCTCCTTCTTCAGTCTTCTAGAAGTTTCTTTCTCTGTGTACATGTGTGGTGTGGCTTTGGCATCCCCCTATTCAAGGCAGCTCCTCTGGCATTATTATTAAATACTCTGATCAGTAATAGGCTTTAACGTAAGTGTCTCGTTTAAACCTTCCAGTAATTCTGCAAGGCAGAAGTACAGATGGAAAAATAAAATCCAGAAATGTTAAACACCTCATACTAGCACTCCTCTGTTAATGTAAATTAGGCATGATTTGGGTCCACAGAGATCAGAATTTCACTCATTTTCACTCATTCTGTGTCATCCCAGATGCCCATGCAGTCACATGCTCCACTGGGTTATGCTTCTTTTTATTTATTTATTTATTTATTTAGTTTATTTTGATATCATTAATCTACAATTACCTGAGCAATATTACAGTGTTTACACAACCGCCTTCATCAGGTCCCCCCCACCAACCCAATTACACTCACTGTCCATCAGCATAATGAGATGCTGTAGAGTCACTACTTGTCTTCTCTGGGTTGTACAGCCTTCCCCGTGCCCCCCTAACATTACATCTGCTAATCGTAATGCCCCTGTTTCCCCCTTTTCCCTCCCTTTCCGCCCATCCTCCCCAGTCCCTTTCCCTTTGGTAACTATTAGTCCGTTCTTGGGTTCTGTGAGTCTGCTGCTGTTTTGTTCCTTCAGTTTTTTTCTTTGTTCTTATACTCCACATATGAGTGAAATCATTTGATACTTGTCTTTTTTCGGCTTGGCTTATTTCACTGAGCATAATACCCTCTAGCTCCATCCATGTTGTTGCAAATGGTAGGATTTGTTTTCTTCTTATGGCTGAATAATATTCCATTGTGTATATGTACCACATCTTCTTTATCCATTCATCTACTGATGGACACTTAGGTTGCTTCCATTTCTTGGCTATTGTAAATAGTGCTGCAATAAACATAGGGGTGCATCTGTCTTTTTCAAATTGGGCTGCTGCATTCTTAGGGTAAATTCCTAGGAGTGGAATTCCTGGGTCAAATGGTATTTCTATTTTGACTTTTTTGAGGAAACTCCATACTGCTTTCCACAATGGTTGAAGTAATTTGCATTCCCACCAGCAGTGTAGGGGGGTTCCCTTTTCTCCACATCCTCGCCAACATTTGTTGTTGTTTGTGTTTTGGATGTTGGCTATCCTCACTGGTGTGAGGTGGTATCTCATTGTGTTTTTAATCTGCATTTCTCTGATGATTAGTGATGTGGAACATCTTTTCACGTGCCTGTTGGCCATCTGAATTTCTTCTTTGGAGAAGTGTCTATTCATGTCCTCTGCCCATTTCTTAATTGGACTACTTGTTTTGTTTTTGTTGAGCTGCGTGAGTTCTTTATATATTTTGGATGTCAACCCCTTATCGGATACGTCATTTATGAATATATTCTCCCATACTGTAGGATGTCTTTTTATTATACTGATGGGGTCCTTTGCTGTACAGAAGCTTTTCAGCTTCATATAGTCCCACTTGTTCACTTTTGCTTTTGTTTCCCTTTTCCGGGGAGATATGTTCATGAAGATGTCGCTCATGTTTATGTCCAAGAGATTTTTGCCTATATTTTTTTCTAATAGTTTTATGATTTCATGACTTACATTCAGGTTTTTGATCCACCTTGAGTTTACCTTTGTGTATGGGGCTAGACAGTAGTCCAGTTTCATTCTCTTACATGTAGCGGTCCAGTTTTTCCAACACCAGCTGCTGAAGAGGCTGTCATCTCCCCATTGTATATCCAAGGCTCCCTTATCAAATATTAGTTGACTGTATATGTTTGGGTTGATGTTTGGATTTTCTATTCTATTCCACCACTGGTCTGTGGGTCTGTTTTTGTGCCAATACCAAATTGTCTTGATCACTGTGCCTTTGTAGTAGAGCTTGAAGTCAGGGAGAATAATTCCCTGTTTTATTCCTCTTTCTCAGGATTGCTTTGGCTATTCGGGGTCTTTTGTGGTGCCATATGAATTTTAGAATTATTTGTTCCTGTTCATTGAAGAAAGCTGTTCGTACTTTGATAGGGATTGCATTGAATCTGTATATTGCTTTAGGTAGTATAGCCATTTTGACAATATTTAGTCTACCTAGCCAAGAGCATGGGATGAGTTTCCATTTGTTAGTGTCCTCTTTAATTT
>JAVSCE010000280.1:0-20663 GCA_032199065.1 Smutsia gigantea | reverse complement strand
GATGGTGACTGGGACAGATTCCCTGTCCAGTGAGAGTCTCCAGTCTAACAACAGAGACAGAGACTGGAAACCACAAATGACTCTCTAATACTCCAGGTGGTAAGAAGTGCTCCAAAGAAGAACACACCAGGAGGAGCAGGAGAGTGCTTTCGGATAGGGTGTCCTGGGTGCCTCCCTGAGAATGGGTGACATTTGCATTGAGTGTAGGAATGAGCCGTAAAGGCCTGTTGGTTGAGGAAGTGGGGAATTTGAAGGTTGTCATGAAGGGCAGTCACTGGTCCCATGGACAGTTGAAAAAGCCACACTCTGTGTCTTCTATCTTTATATTCCCTGCACACAGCCTGGAACCTGGCACACACCAAGCACGCCTGGATATTTGCAGAATGAAAGAACAATTCTGACACCTGTTACAAAGGATTCCTGCAGGTTTTGTGTTACTGGGATAATTTAACAGACCTCCAGGGTTGCTCCTTTGGCGGGAATGACATTTGTGTTCATTCTACTGACTTACCCACTCCCTGCCTCAAACCATGTGGTTGGTGTCATCCATAAAAAGAAAATTCAGAGGTGTCTTTTACAGAGGGGGTTGTCCTCCTCCCTTTGGGCACCTCCTGGAGTTGAGTGCAGGAGCTCAGGCAACCTGGGGGCCCTGTTGCCTGAGTTAGCGCCCCATCATAGCAAAAGTGAAGTGATCGTGTGCTCCCAAATCCGACAGCGTGGGCCACGGGGCTCCAAAGCCTGTCCCTGCCCACAGTTGGTTTCCATTTGGTCTGCAGCATCCACCCGGGTCGGCTCTCTGAGACGCCTTTAGCTGCGCAGGGCAGAGCTTTGGAAAAAGGGATGCCACACGGTTGGTGGACACACAATCATATGTCAGTTGCCTGAGATGATTCTGTAGGATCTGTTCAATCCTTTGGAAAGATTTGATCAAATGTACATGAAAGTATCATGTAACTTTTTTTTTTTTACAGAAAATATCTCCAGAGCTTGTGAAAAACCTAGGACATGGGCACACCATCAGTGTTTTTATCTTTCCCTCTCTAGGTTCTGAGGCCAGCACAGTTGAGATCTATACTGCAAGTGGACCCTGCAATGAAAATGAGGGAGCTTTTCCAAAAACCCAGGGAGACTTATGAGAGGTCATGATGAGTGCAGACCCTATATTCCTCAGGTTGACATTTCTCATTCTTTGGAATTGTGTTCCTGCCCTCATTGCACTGCCAGGATATAGCATCCCCAGATCTTCCTCTCGTCACCATAGTACAGCTTCTTCCTGAGGATCCTCTCTGTGGCAGGGGAAATGATCCTTGAGCATGCCTGTGGGAGTGGAAGAATTCCTTCTAGAGAAGACACTCATCAGGTCTCTAGACTCTCAGTTGCCCTTGGTTTCTCTGAGGCTGGCTGCAGTGTCCATGCCAGACCCAAGTTCTTGCAGAAGTTAATATAATGAAGTTGTTGTAACTGAGCTGCGAGCCTGACTTGGATTCTGTGCGACAACACTGCTAGCAAATGCTATTAGTAAGATATTGATGATGGCAAATAGCAGCAATGTACAGAAGCGACAGGATGAACCCAGAACCAAGGGAAGGCTGCGCGGCATGTTCTTCACTCTCCACTAGGGGGCAGAAAAGGCTGGAGGATCTGATCAGTAATTTACCTTTGGTCCATGCACTGTGTTGAGGAGTTCTTTGTTCTCCTCTAGGGGACAGATGACGTGGCAGGTTTTGATCAGTAATTTTGCCTCAGTCTCTGTGCTTCATTGAGCAGTTCTTCACTCTCTACTAGGGGCAAGTGAGGCCACAAGGTCTGATCACGATATAACCCTTGGTCCCTCAGCTGTGTTGAGCAGGCAGTCTAGGGAAACGTGGCAATCTGACTACTACAGGGAATGTCCTTCAGTGTCCACTGGGGCAGGTTGCAGTCAGTAATTTCTCTTCAGTTCTTGCACTGTGTTGAGCAGTTCTTCATTGCCCACTAATGGACAGATGAGATGACAGGTCCTGGTCAGTAATTAGCCTCTGTGCCTGTGTTGAGCTCGGAGTCTAGGGAAACCAGAGTTGTGACTTCTGCATTGAATATCCTTCAGTGTCCACAAGGGGGCAGACTTGCTGGTAGGTTCTGATCAGAAATTAGCTCTCGGTCTCTGTGCTGCCTTGAGCAGTCCTTAACTGTCCACTAGGGGGCAGACTAGGTGGCAGGTTCTGACCAATAATTAATGCTCGATCCCTGAGGTCTGTTAAGCAGACAGTGTAGGGAAACCTGGTCATCTGACTTCTGCATAACATGTCCTTCAGTGTCCGCTAGAGGGCAGACCTGATGGCATGTTGTGCAAGTAATTTACCTTCAGTCCCTGCACTACCCATGAGGGAGCAGACGAGGAGCAAGGCCCTGATCAGTCATTAATCCTCGGTCCCTGCTCTGTGTCGAGTTGTCCTTCACTGGCCAGTAGGGGGCAGACAAGGAAACAGGGTCTGATCAATAATCCCTGGTCCCAGAGCTGCGAGGGAGACTATGGTGTCTGACTTCTTTATTGCATGTCCTTCAGTGTCTACAAGGGGGCAAACTTGCTGGTAGGTTCTGATTGGTAATTTATCCTCAGTCCCAGAGCAGTGGGGGAAACCAGGGTATCCCAGTACTTCTTTGCATGTCCTACAGTGTCCACAAGGGTTAGCCCGGCTTGTAGGTTCTGATCACTAATTTACCATCGGTCCCTGCACTGTGATGAGCACATCTGCACTTGCCACTAGGGAGTAGACAGGAGCCGGGTCCTAATCAGTCATTTATCCTCCGTCCCCGTGTTGGGTTCAGCTGTCCTTCACTGTCCAGCAGGGAGCAGATGAGGCGGAAAGACATCATCAGTATTTAACTCTCGGTCCCTGAGCTGTGCTGAGCAGGCAGTCAAGGGAAACCCGGCAATGAGCTCTGCATGGCATGTCCTTAGCTGTCCACTATGTGGCCGGCCTTATGTCAGTTTCTGATCAGTAATGTATTCTTGGTCCCAGAGCAGTGGGGGAAACCAGGGTATCAGACTTCTTCTTTGTCCTTGCATGTCCTTCAGTGTCCACAAGGGGGCAGACTTGCTGGTAGGTTCTGATCAGTAATTAGCTCTTGGTCTCTGTGATGCCTTGAGCAGTTCTTAGCTCTCCACTAGGGGACAGACTAGGTGGCAGGTTCTGAACAAAAATTAATCCTCGGTCCCTGAGCCCTGTTGAGCAGACAGTATAGGGAACCCTAGCCATGTGACTTCTGCACAGCATGTCCTTAAGTGTCCACTAGAGAGCAGACCAGCTGGCATGTTGGGTGAGTAATTTACCTTCCATCCCTGCCCTGTGATGGGCAGATCTTCACTCCCCACTGGGTAGCAGATGAGGAGCCAGGTCCTGATCAGTCATTTATGCTCAATCCCTGCACTGTGCTGAGCTGTCATTTACTATGCAGTACGGGGAGACAAGGCAACAGGTTCCAATCACTAATTTGTCCCCGTTCCCAGAACTGCAAGGGGAGACCATGGTATCAGACTTCTTCCTTGCATGCCCTTCACTGTCCACAAGAGGGCAGAATTGGTGGTAGGTCCTGCTCAGTAATTTATCCTAGGTCCTAGAGCAGTGGGGTAAACCAGTGTCTCACTTTTTCCTTGCATGTCCTACAGTGTCCACAAGGGGGCAGCCTTGCTGGTAGGTTGTGATCAGTAATTTACCTTCAGCCCCTGCACATGACCAAATACACACATGCATATACACAGATATGCATGCATGCACTCATACATACTGATACAGACTCATATGAACAGATACACATACACACCAATATGCATGCATGCTCACACACACATAATGTATACCGATACGCACAAGCAAAGATACACAGGTGTGTACATACAGATAGGCAGGCACTCCTACCTGCACACATGTACGCTGATATACCTGTGAGCAAAGACACACAGGCGTGTATACACATCTGCATGCATACTCACACACATAGTGTACGCCAATACACATACAAGCACCTGAACATACACCTGCACACACACCCCAAAGCCACACTATTTGTCGTTACTGTCATCCTTCTAACAGGGGACTAGTGAGGACACTGGCCACTATCCTGAGGTGTCCAGTCATCCCCTTGTGCCTGGTAGAAGTTTCCAGGCCCTGAAGGCAAGTCGCTGCTCTGGCATGGGGCTGTAAAGCCCCTAGCTTCTCCTCTACTTACACAGCACAGCCCTGGGGCTTGCAGGGAAGGTATGAGGCTTAAGAGAATTGCCTGGGGAGCTTTCGCTAAATGCACCTGCCCAACCCATAAGCACCTCCTGCTTTCCAATCTATATGTAAAAGTCTCAAAAGGGTGGTAGCATAGCATGGATAGCTGCCCCACTCCGCTCAGAAACACCAACTAGGCTGGTCCAAAGGGATTCAGCCAGAACAGGTCGGTCCCCAGGCTCCTGATCTAGCAATTTCACAGCGTGAGTGAGAAAAGCCCTCTTGTTCATCCTGGCTCCTGGTGTTTTTGTTTTCGAGACTTGTATACCTGCCTGCCAAGGGAGAAAGTACAAAGTCCTGCCAGTGGCCTTTCCTCATCAGAAAAATAAAGTCACTCTGAAGTCAAGAAAGGTCCCATCCTGCCAGGGCTGGGAAGCTGAGAGCGTGTGCAGAAGGTCCGACTCTCCGTGCTGGCCGGAAACGCACCCCTACCTCACATGGTGCCGGCTGCGCCAGGCAGGCCAGGCTCTGGCCACGGGGAATGGAGAGGCCGACGTGCCGAGGTGGCTGTCGCGGAACTTGGTGGCGGGCCAGGAGTGCGGCCTCCAGCTCGGCTCATTCCTCCTGCAAAGGGACACAGACAACTCAGAGACACTGCAGCAAGGGCAGCTTCGTGCCCAGGGATTTGCAGAAGGGCCACGATCCTGGTGCGGGATGCACAGCTCTACCCCCGGGGCCTTCCGCCACACCTGCGCACGAACACTCTTCTTAGAGTTTTATTAACGCAGAACCTACCTTGATGCACAGTGAGAATCACAGGCTCCCAAAACACAAAGTAGCTCCAAGTCCTCAAAATGTATTCTAAATAGGTAACCATACCTTGCTCCCCTGCAATGAGACCACAGACGACTTCTACCTTTCCTGTCTCAGCACAGCTTTGCACAGGGCCGCGAGCATCCTGAGACGAGACCGCCCTGGAGAAAAGCTCAGGGTTCCCGGCTCAGCTGGCTCACACAGCGTTCACAATGCTTCTGTGTATGACTCACCTAAGTAAGTGCAGCGACCTTGTAGTTCACTAGGACTAGTCGATGGGTGCCTCTGAGCCTCTCAGAATGTCTGTGACGTCAGTCACGGTGCCCCAGCCCCCAGGCCCCAGGCTGGTGGTGCCAGGCCTTCGGAACATGGTAGGAGCCTTCCTGGGCTCTCCCCGCACAGCCCTGCCACCCCATGGGTGGCATATCAATGTTTCGGCTACACCTGCCCACGCATAATAAGGTACGTCCGTTGGAAATCCCTCCAACTGCCAGGTTAATGTACCAGTGACTCCACAAGTGTGCTGGCGTGTGAGGAGACCCGCCCACGCTCGGTTCTCCTACTCGCCACTGGTTAAATTTGGGACAGACCTGATGGCTGTGCACAGCTTATAGCCCAATCAAGAGGGGAGAGAAACTCAACTGAGTCTCTTCAGGTACTTCAAGGAGATCATTCTTCAAGCAGGCAAAATACAAGAATTTTATGCGATGAAGAATATTAAGGAGGATTACACCAAAGGTATTTATTACATAACCTTCTGATGACTCAGGTAATTGAGGAAAAACTCACGGATGACAAAACATGGATCGTATTGACTTTACAATAGTTTCCCATGAACTACAGCAGAAAACAGAAGAATTCGTTGTACCACAGAAGTAAATTGATTGTAAAACCAACACTGTACCTCATGGAATTTCTCCAAGTTCTTGTAAGGAAGGTTGTGGCCCCATGACTTTCATTTTCAGATGGCTTTTCCTTTGCCATAACTTCTTGCATCTTCCTTTTGGTTAATGAGGGAAATACACTAAACTGATTGGAAATGGAGGCAAAGGAAAGAGAAAAAAAGGAGACTTGGACAAGAAATGCCTTAAACCTTGTGGCAACAGACCTTTCTGCCCTGCGACTAGAAGCACTGGGGTATGGCTGCTTTTCTGCAGCAGCCACACTCTGTGAAATAAATGTTTTCCTCCTTTGTTTCAAGGTAATGCAGAGATGCAAGGCTCTATTTCAAAAAATAATCAACAGTTATGATACGAATCAGGGCTTTCTTAAAAATATATAAATAAACCAATGGAAACACAGTGAAAAGGGTTGTGCTACAACCAAGAACTGAAGGGATCATATCTAAGAAGGACCGTGAAATTTTCCTAAACTATATGTGCTCTTATCAGGTGCTCTGAATTTCAGACTATATGATGAATGATTTAGGAAGTGGGGAAGGTGCCAGCCAGTTTGTCAGCCCCTCCGACACCTGCAGCATTGGATTTGTGTTGGTAACGAGGACACTTTGCACCTGTCCATCCCCCTCCTGAAACGGTGCAGGACACGAAAGCTCTGGGGACCGGCGATCTGGCGCCACCTAGCGCTCACACACAAGCATCGACGTTCTGGCTCTGCTTCAAGAAACAAGAGCAGATTTCAGATCCTGGCCTCCACAAACTTGTACTGTTTCTTCCTATCGCAGGTATGTGCTCGGGTGGCTTTAACCAGCCAGTCCCGGGAAACGCGAGGGCCCTGAGCAGCACACACACGGCCCGGGAAATACCGCCGTCCACCTAGGAGGACCCCGGGAGGGGGAGTGAATGGGGGCGCCCAGCAAAACGCACCGCGCAGTGCCTTCACCTGGGGACGCCTGCTGGCTCTGGCCGGTCCTGCCCTCGCCGGGACACGGCCGCGTGGGAAACGCCAAACGGGAGTGTGGGGGCCTCCCTCCACGGCCACGGCAAACCCGCCCAGATGCAGGAAGAAAGCCCCTTCTGGGAGCAGGAGCCCCAGCGCTTCACGGCGCAACCCAACCGCCCAAGGTATTGCTTCGGTGGGTGCCAGCGGGGGCCGGGTGGCAGAAGGAAGTGGGGGTGACCAAAGCCTCCCGCTGTGCAGAGCTGCACAATTCCAGGGGCTCCGGGAAAGCAACCAGCCTTGGCCCGCAGCCACACCACACCACGGTCATTCAGGTGAAGAGGAGAAATCCTTTGCATTCAAAGGGCGAGTGACATTGGTAAATCTTAAAATACATGCTCATTGTAGAAAATGCGGAACATTTAAAGATTAAAGGGCCCAGACGAAGGAAAATAACCCCTAGCCTAACATAAAGATAACGCAGCTACCTACCATCTCTGTGCCTTTCCTCCCACCTGCTTTCAGATAGTTGAGAGCACACTGCAGAGGTAGTGCGTGCCTTTCTTTGCACGGTCCACCTGCCTTTGAGCATTGTCCCATGCCACTGTCACTCTTCCAAAATGTAATCTTTAATCAGTGCATAATATTCCTTTAAGGCAAATGCTGAAAAGCCACAACACTGATGATGAACACTGGGCTTTCTGGTACTCAAGACGAAATCATCCACCCTAACGAAGTTTCCCCTGAAACATTTCCCACAAATTACACACCAAAATTACATCTACTTCAACTTAAAAAAATAATTTTATATGGTGAGTGTTTTTGAAAGGATGGGGTTTAGATCACAAGTATTTAAAAACTCTAGGGTATCACTGAAAATTAAGTATAGCTCTAGATGTCAAAAATCCATTTTAAAACAGGACTTATTAGAATATGCTTCAATGAAATGTGTATCATTCTCAAAAGACTCAGAGCAGAATCCTCTCCTTCCCTTCACACACACACACACACACACACACACACACACACACGCAAATCATATGAGTGCTGGGTTATTAATTATTTTCCTAACCATTTCAAATGAAGCAAATAGGTGTTGCATCACAAATAAACATGGTCTGCATTTGGCCACCATGAGCTCAGTGGGCCTATCTGATGTGTGGGAGGCCAAGGAGATCCAAGGGAGGAACGGGGTCTCAGCTCCTGGGGAGCCCTGTCTGAGACTGTATAGGGGCATGCACAATGTGTGCACAGCCTTCAAGCACACTGAGATGGGGCAGACATGAGAAAAATCAATCGACAGAGATGTCCTGAGGGCATCTTAGAAGGGAGCATGCGTGGGAAAGGCCTTCTACAAAAAGGATGGCAAATGCTCCTCCATGAGTCCTTGGGGTGACCGGAACAAGACCCCTGCAGGGAGACCCCAGAGTTTAGGGAGAAGAGAGGGTACAGAGGCCCAGGGACAAGTCCCCCAATGGAGCACAGGCCAGCACGAGGAGGAGGGGCACCTGGGCTGGAGGAGGGTATCAGCTGCAAACACCCTCTTTAGGCTTTAAAAAAGGAAACACATAAAAGCACCAACCTACAGGCACACAGGGCCCTTGCTCGGACCCTGCCACCTCCTTCCCACTCTGCCAAACCGCAGGAAGACTCTCCTGACCAGCCTTCTGTCTGGGTCCACCTCCCAGAAATCTCCCTGCACCTCTACTCTGGCCGGCTCTTGCCGTCACTGCAGAACCTTCAGCTGCTCCCAGGTTCTCTGGAGGGTGTTAGGGGCCCAGCAGCATCACTGTCCCATGGGGACAGCCTGCATGTCCTTGCCCTGGTCTTCCTGGTCATTCAGACTCAACCCCAGGTCTGAGCCCTGCACTAGCCCAAAGCTACCTCCTGGCACCTCTCCAGGCACAGCCCTTTGGCATTCCACCTGCCATGATCTTTAGGAGGCCCTGGTATCTCGGACATAGGTCTGTATCTGGGTCTCAAACCTGGCTCAGCCCTCCAAGGGCAGCTCAACGCCTGTCTTCAGGACAGACTCTGCTGAGCTCTGCTTCTATCCCTCTTCACATGTGTCAGGTCACACTTGGGAGTTTTTCTGACCCACGCCTACCAGCGCACTCGGCTGCCAGGGGCAGCAGGGCAGGACCTAAGGGTGTGATCGTCCCCACTCCCTGCAGCCCTTCGGACCCGTTACATGAATGTGTAAAAACACAAGTCAGAGCTCCCAGATCTTCTCCCAGCCATGGTCAGACAACGCAACGCTGTGGATGGCGACATCACCCCCAGGACAGTTTGTATTCCTATGGGCTCAGAGTCCAGCAGTCCCGGCCTTTATACGTGAGCATTAAGATAAAAATTCCCAAATGACCTGAACAGCTGAAACTGATACATCAAAGCAACAGGGCTCCTCTCCACAAGGCCAGTGTGCCCCTTGTCCCCCCGCTAGGAAGGGCAAGTACCCAGTTCTTGTTTCAGCCTCTGGTGTCCCCCCGGGTGCCTCGCAGAAAAGGCCACACAGCAACAGCAGGTACTGAACTCAGGATGCTGCGACGTGCAACCATTAAGATAACTGCTTGCAAGCAGCTCTAAGGATTAGCAGCCGGTGTGGGGAGTCATATATGAGAATAAAGAAGCAAAAACAACGGAAACATTCTCTGCATCTCTTAGTACATTAGGAACCACCACCAATGTTTTCAAACCATGTTTCATAACTATTACTAGCATGCATGGCAATGGAAAACAAAACCTTAACTTTTTACCACTCTCTACTTGACGTAGAATATGAAATGTCACACACAATTAGACATTCATTTGATGAAATTGCTGAAGTCATACACTAAGTCTAAATCTGAAGAGAAGCAATCTTTTCCCAAAATAAAACAATTTTGAACTACCCGATTTTCATGTGTCTCCTAACGTTATTTAATAAAAACAGCAACGGAAAACAGCTCAAACATATCAGAGTGTATCCAGCATAATCCTCTGGATCTACCATTTTAACAAGAAAATGAGCATTGTTGCAAATGACTGTAATCCCTCAAAATGCTCAGAATACAAAGTTTTCTCGCCAAACCTTGAGCAAATGATCTGAGACCACCTTTCAATAGCACAGGTTTTTGCCAACATCCACCAGCACCCCAAGGCGAGCGTGAGTGCATACACACACACATACATACACACATACAGTTTCTGCCCCAGGCAGAGGAGGACAGGGTAGAAGGAACACAACGTGTCAATGTCCTAGGCACCACTGTACTCTTGCAGCACCATTGCTTGTAGCTGTTTCCAGAACATCTGTGCTAATCACCATTGGGGCCACTCACTGAGCCACTTGCTCAGGGACAGCTCCAAGGAGCCATCAGCAGCGGGGAGCACAGAGCAAAACCAGCTTGGTGCAGAATTCACTGCAGCTTGATGACATCCAGAAAGCAATGCATGCTGCAGGAAACTTGCTCCTAGCAAACACAGGTGCTGCCCTTGATCTGAAACCTCCTTCCTTCAAATGCATAACCACATCACACAGCCTGGCCAACCCTGTCAGGTCCCACAAAGAACCTTCACGCTTGGGTGTTAACCTGCTGAATGCAAGTTAGTGGACGTGATTAGACTCACAAAGGGGTTTAAGGCTATCAGCAAAGAGGCAGGAAATCACAGGAAAGACTATTGATCATCTGGCCTGGCAAAACTGTCTGCAACACCCGGTGGGTCAAGAGTAATATTAATGATGAGGTGGCAGGTGGTCCTCAATTGTACACCAAACTAACTCAGCTCAGAAATTTGGACAACCGGAAGAGTAATTTATGGCAATTTGCCTCTGAAGTAATGAAAATGGATGGCTTCCTCCACATAGAGGGTTTAGTGCCCATTTCCCAGTGACAACTTCACCCCCCCTCATAGGGAGGCAGCCCCCTGCACCACGCTTGGGGAGGCAGGGGACCCTGAGCTCATCACCGGCAGTGAGAGGCTTCCCACCTGGCTACATTAGTCTGGAACGGTCACAGGTGATGCAGTTGCCCACGTCAGCCCATCTGCCTGAGCCAGGGGTAAGACTGAGGGTGGGGAGGGAGCAGCAAACCAGCCCCCAGCCTCTGTGAGGATCCCAGCCCCCTGCCAGGATCTCTAGGGAGTTCCTGGGCCTGACACCCAGGAAGAAAGTGCAGATGACAAGTGAGCATACAGAGGGACAGACAAGTAAGAAAAGGTTACCACACCACCCCGAACGTTCCTGCAGGAGCAGTTCCTTGGCCAAAGAGGAAAACCACCAAGTGCCCGGGGCGGAAAGGTCAAGGCAAGACTTGAACAGGTGGGCTGACACCTGGGCAGGTGCCCCGCCCACTATCATGCCCCCCGGCAGCGTGGCAGATGCCACCTGGGCACCGCAAAGAACATATGGTCACCTGGCAGGGATTATCATTTCAGTTCTTTGTTTCCAGCTGACACCATGGGAGAAAGGTGTGCGTTCTCATCTGTCTGGGGAAGAAATGTGGCTGGGGAGAGAGCGCACGCCATGCAAACACCTGCCGCTCCCAGCCTGGTTTCTAAAGGATGACAAGATACGGTACCCACGTGCCATGGAAGAAGATGCCTCCGCTTTGTGAAACCTCCCCACTGCAATCCTATCCTGGCTGCTCAGGCCCTGTTCTCTGCACACACTGAAACTAAGATGAGCCTACGGAATAGACGACGCACAGCAGCTGTCATAGCAGGAGGGAGTCTGTGTGTGAATGATTTCCACTATGTTTATAAAACCACGGGTTCTTCACAGTGTGCTGCGTCCGTCCCCTTCCCCATAACCTCCCAGAGCAAGCAAATGTGCCCTGGCCACTCTGGCCCTCAGACCTAATCTACTTTATCTTTACCAGAAAAGCTACCCCTTCCTACGGCACCTGAGGTAGGCAGGTGGTTGACTCAGATTAAACAAGAGTAGATGGAGCAAGCTAATTTATCATTTGGCCATACTTGTAGGTAGGGCAACATGCCATACTTATATGACAGGAATGAATTAGAGGCTATCTAATTTTGTGGAATGTTTGTGGCTTGTTCTATGAATTGTTCAGAGTGCCTTTTTATAAATTAGCCATTTTTTTAAGAGTAGGCAATTTTTGGAGCTGTACATAAAACACCAGAAAATGCTAACTAACCTCTGAGACAGATTAGCAGTTGCATGGGATGGAGAAAGAATGGTGAGATAAAAGCAGAGATTATAATTTAGATAAAGAATATGCATTACTGATGTAGAAATCACTTTAAAAGCACTCCTTGGTGCCTTTACAACAAGGAAAATGATAAAAAGTTAGTTTGGAGTTGCAGTGGTTCTAAATGTGCATTGTCAGGATTTACAGTTAGTAGTGTCTCCTGTGTGCTGGATGACAGCAACAGATTAACTAATCAGCCAGCTTGGAAAATTTCACTTGCCATTTCCCAACCGAGCAAGGAAGCTTTAGACTTTCCTCTAATAGGCAAAAATAATACCTACATAGAGCATTAAAAATACAAAATTACTGTTAGAAATGTTAAGACACCTAAGTGTGTTATGAAAAGTGTTTGTAAAAAAAAAAAGCCAACTGCTTGTTACACATATTACTTAAAAGATTAAACTCCGTATAAACCAGATGATCAGTCTGTGCACCCCTCACGTAAAGGACACTGGGTATGAAGGCAACACCAGGGCTCTACACAGAGGCTCCCACCAATCCTGCAGGGCTAATGCCTCACCCCTCTTCCCAAGAGTCTCTGATGCCCAGATAGCTCAGTCACCAGGCAGGCCAGCACAGCTTTCCCTCCTTCCTTCTACTGACCCACTCTCATGACACATACATGCTTTGCTTTAAACAGCATTCAGGTGACCTACTTTTGTATCCTGAAATACATTGGTCTAGTTCGAAATAAGCTGCTAAACATATGGAATGATGTCCAACAACTCATAAATGACAGAAATGCCCATGAAATAAACTCATTTTTCACCTACCACATTCAAAAGGAAAAAAAAAACCCTGACAAGATCCTATGCTAGAGATGATGTGGGGAGTCAACACGGTGTGAGACATTTCAAAGTGCCCATGAAAGTCTGCAATGCACAAGCCAGACTCAGGAGCCCCCATGCTGGGAACTGATCTGAGGGATCTGTACGCACAGATATGCAGACCTGGGCACAAAGACCTGGGTACTGTAGCATGGTCTGTTACAGGAGCTCCCTAGAACCACAGAGAACCTGTTAAAACAGTGGGCCATCCAGACCATGGAGCACCATGGGGTCACTAAGAGAAGTCATGAGTCAGACCTATGTGTGCTCAGCATGGAACATCTACAGAGATATATAGCTGTTCCTGTATTTACATGGATATTTCTAAATGGAAACCCAAGACATTAGTAGTGATAATGCTGTTCTCTGGGGGAGCAGAGGATTACTTCTCCACCCCAAATTCTCTTTTGAGCATGGATGTTTTACCATTTCTAGTTCTTTAAAAACTAAATAAATACAGATTAAAAAGTTAGCCTTGGAATAAATTGTGGCCAGCATTCCAACTCCTGCAACCAAAAGACACTCTTTTTGCTTGGTCACCGTGCAATCAACAAACCTCCTTTGGGGCACTGTCCAGAACAGAATGTGATATTGCAGCTGAACAGTTCCCCAGGACGAGATCCCTGCTTGATTCCTATGAACACAGGCACACTGATGGCCAAAGGCTTCTCCTCTAAAAATGCAACAAGCTTGATACGTTTTCCTTGCTACCAAAGTAATATGCTAATGAACCATACACTTAAAGTGGCTGAGATGGTAAATTTTCTGCCATGTTGATTTCACCACAATTAAAAATTAAAGCTTGTTTTAAAATGGGATGAGTACAGCTCTACCACTGCACTCTTTGGCTTCCACTCAACCAAACTTTGAAGGGCACCTTTCCACATTGGTAAATGCAGACACCACTTGTAATGGCAGCATGCTGCAACATGAATAGCCTCTAATTCATTCCTGTCATTTCTCTTTGCCAAGCACCTAGAATCCCAGAAAGGAAATTCTGGGTTCAAGATCGGCCTTTTGAAACATTTTGCCACACAGCTCACCAGAAAAGTTGTCTAACTTGCAGTCTAGTCAGCATCCTACCAAGAATGTATTCATTTCCCTACAATCTCACCAACAGGGTGCACTGAATTTCTATTAGAAGTCTGACAACTTGTCACAACCTAGTATCTCACTCCGAAGTAAACTTGCAGATTCCTAAACATCTTTTTATATACTAGGTTCCTATTTCTACTGCTCACTTTAATACCTGCCTATTTATGTCTTTTATCCAACTTTCCATTGGGGTACAAAATCCTTTCCATCAGAACTCCACTCAGACTAACAGAATCCCATGAGGACACACATCCTGCTTTAAAAGGGTTAATAAGGGACCACGGAGGAGTAATTATATAACATGACAATGCCTCTCCTGTCCCGTCTTCTCCAAAGGACTCCAAAACTGCCAATCTAGGACTTCAAATTTAGTACAGTCTTGAAGACATATTACCAAAGGACTTTATACTTTTTTTTCTTTTAAATCAAAACAGCATCCAAGGAGGACATTCATGAATGAGGAAGGGAACACTTTCATCCCTTGCCACATTGCATTAGCAACCTCATCTCTACATAGTATAGGCTGTCTTTGTGTACCAGAAAAATGAAGTAAATGCTAGGGTCAATTTATTTAAGTTACAGCCAACCTTGGAAAGACTGTGCTAATTCTGCTAAAAATAACACATAAACACTTTACATAAATTAGCCAAGTCCAAAATGCAAGATGGGGAATTACATCTGTATGAAAACAGCAAGTCACAAATGCCTCTGTGAGGTCCAGGAGCACCGGTCTAGTTCCTGTGTATAAAACAAGCATGTCCCTAACTTTGCTCTCTAACCTCTTCAAACCATCCAGTCTAATTTCCAGGAACAGGCAGCCCACTGCCCTAGGTCCTTAGCACAGCTCCAGAAACACCTGGTGGCTGACTTAAATCTATGTCATGCTCTGTCTCAGCATCAAGCCACAAATGCCATGGCCTGCCACCCGGAGTAAACAGGCAACAACATCTCACTTCATTTGCAAAATAAGTGGTTTTCTCTCTGCCAAGAGAATCATCCACCTATTGCCAAAGAAAAGATACGAGTATTCAAATTCACTTAACCAACATAATCAGTAATAATAAAATAAGAAATGTGAATTTTTGACGTTGCATTCATCCTTGGCCAAGAGCTAATTCTACGTGTGTGCACACGCACACATGGCACACACACACACGTTGCCCTCGGTCAAGAGGCAGAACTTCACAGGCTCATGCAGCACACATATGACGTACGTCCAAATCGGACAGTAACAGTGACACAGGTCAACCAGGCATGTTTTGCTGCCCTGCTCACCTGTTTGTAAACTTGGAATGAGGCATGGACCTTACCTTTTCACTACCAGCTTCAGAGTCTTATGAGACCCCTTCACCAGGCAAATGGCTTCCTGTCTAAACCCTGAGAACCAATGTCATTGATGCCAACGATCTCGTCTCCAGCCAGCAACTTGTCCACCACAGCGGCTTTACTTCCTTCTTCAATCTGCAACAGAGAAGTGCATCCCGTGAGCCTCGTGATGAGCAAAGCAGGCCCCCAGAACTTGGCGAGGAACACAACATGCCTGTGTCCTAGGACCAGCTTCTGGATTACCCAGGAATAAAAGGACACCATCTGAGCCGCAAGGCAGCCCTGTTGTCATTTGGGGGACAAGGGACACATCCCTCCCCACCATCTGCCTCTACAAGGATGTGGGTTATCATTCACCTAAGCATGGGGAAGGGCATGCTGAGGTCAGGAACACACACAACCAAAACCAGTGGATCCAAAGATCCAAATTCACTTTATAGCTCTCCTTTATCCAAACGATGATGGATCATTTTTATTATTTACTATTTCTCACACAAAATCTGTACATAGAGTTTCTTAATGACTTTGTTGAGATAATTCAAATAGCACACAATTACCCATATAGATATACAGGTGAAAGGCTATTTAGTATATTCACAGAGCAGTCTAATCATCACCACCATCAATTCTGGAGCCTTTCCTGAACTCCAGAAGAAACTTCACCCCCATGAGCAGTCACTTCCTGATCCTCCCAGCCCCAGGCAACCGTCTACTTTCTGTCTCTGTGGAGTTGCCTGTTCTGGACATTTCATACACATCATATGAAAAAGAATCATACAACATGGTGCATTTGCACCTGCCTTCTTTCGCTTGGCACATTTTCAAGGTTCACCCATGTCTGTAGCCTATTGGTACTTTATTCTTTTTATGGCTGAATATTCTGCTATATGGATGGATCACGTTTTATTTATTCATCCACCAGTTGATGGATATTTGAGATGTTTTCACTTTTTGGCTAGTATTTCACTTTTTGGCTATGAGGCCACCCTGAACACTGGTATGCATGCTGTTGTGTGAGCAAGCATCTCCCTGTCTCTGGGCTCTCTATGTGGGAGTGGAATTGCCTGGCCATAAGGTAACTACAGCGAACACCTTGAGGAATTGCCAGACTGTTTTCTAAAGCACTGCACCATTTTACATTCTTCCCGATCTGCGTATGAGGGTTCCAATTTCTCCACATCCTTGCTAACACTTGTCCAATTTCCTGGTCATAACCCTAATTAGATTACTGTTCCTTGCTGTGTACATGAAGCTATGCAGTCCTCCATGCTAAACACATTTGTAGGTGAATTTGTACTGACTCCTTAACATTTGAATGTTACCCATTCAGTAACTTTAGAGGCTGAGAAAACTTGGTCTTGAATCCCTACCCTATTCCTCCCTATACAGTAGTAATTCAACTTGGCATCAATGAAGCCACCCGGTTGTCTTTACCAGTGCACAGTAAGTCACAGCCCGGGAGCCAAATCCAGCCAGCTGCTATTTTTTTGTAAGTAAAATTTTACCAGAATATAACCACATCCAGTGTGTACACAGGGCTACAGGACAGAATGCAGTACTTTGGCCCAGAAAGTTAAAAATATTTACCACTTGGCTTGTTCCAAAAAAAGTTTACCAACCCTCTCTTACACCAAAAAGCAATTATCTTCACACACCGCTAGGAAAGCTAGTGAAAACACAGAGCAGTTATCAGCCGATGACAGTACAGTTTGAAAGCTCACTGCTGCTTGACTGTATGCCACAGTTAACCTAAGAATTATCTCCAAAGTCCTCACAGGCCACTGAAGCAGTAAGACTTCTCCTCTCATAGTTAAAGAGCTGAGTCTTAAGCAATTCATGGTGCCTCAGTTCCGGAACCACATCATATTTTCCTGAAATCTCCACCCAGATCTAAAGTCTTAGGTTAATAAAGCAATTATTCAGTGCAGGTCAACACCATAAACAAAATTAAGCAACCACTCCTAACAAAAATATGAAGCAATTTAGTTAACAACTGCCTTCAAACGTCCGGCCAGTCTTGTCCCAACATACAAACAGACAGATTGTAACCAAGTTCCCACCCGCCCCAGACACTCAGCCATGGAGGCCCAGATGTCCGTCACACATGGCTGTGGGCTTTGGTTCCCACATGCCCTGTGTGCTGCCCGGGGGAAGGTCCATGAGCAAAGGGGGCCTGGCCTCCACATGGAGTGACCCCCAGTACAGGGTAAAGACTGCAGTGGGGGTGGGGACTGAAAGAGGCTGGAGACAGCGGACGGCCACTGAAGACAGAACCCTGGGTCCCCAGCACCAGAGGTCAGGGAGGAGGGGCTGGCTGAAAGCATAGGAGATGGAGAGCAGTGAGCATCACAGAAGCCAAGCCCTCCCCCCACCCCCCAGCAAAGTGCACAGAGCTGCTGAGGAGGGCGGATGGGTGAGCTTGGTGGCCCAAGCAAAGCCCCAAGGCAGGCTTGCCAGGGCTCCTGCTGGGGCCGCCCAAGCCAGCAGCACCTGCCTCCCACCAAGGCCCAACAGGCCGCAGACTCCCACGGCAGGTGGCAGGCATTCTTGGGTGTCTGGGTGCCTCCTCTCCTCCCACTACATCACTATGCAGAGTTGAGAGTTTATATTTATTCTTCCAGTAAATATCTACTGAGAAAATACTGTGCTCAAAAAACCTTGCACATACTGGGAGGGGAGGATGCATCTTGAAAGACACAGCTCCTTGAAAGAGTCTCTGGGCTTACAGACTGCACTTCTTAAACTGGAGAGTGTGGGCAAAGCTCCCAGTATTTTGTTAAAATGTGGGGTCTGGTTTGGGAGGCCCAGGTGGGGCCTGAGCTTGTACATTTCTAAAACATTTTTAACTACCTCCAAGAGATCGGACCCAGCTTTGAGTCGCAAGGTAGGAGGCGCACGTAAGTCACAAAGGGCTGGATGAGCTGGAACCACGTTTGCGCCTCCTTCAGATGTGAAGGCTCAAGAAAAGTTCATAGAGCCCATGCCATGTGACATGGCCTTGATGGAGGGAGTACCGGCTTTGGAGATGGGTGACAGAACACGCGACGGACAGGTACTGGGAGGAACGCAACAGCTCGTATAAAGGCCCCAAAGTGAACAGCAAACGGTAACTGCCCTGAAGCGTCCTCTGTGCAGAGGGCGCCCTGACCTGTCTCTGCAGGAGGGCTTTGGGCCCCAGGCAGCACCTTGGGAAGCAGGAGTGGGGACGCGGGGATGAGCCACTATGATGTGCTGCCGCTGAGGTGCTGCGCATGCGCGTGTGCCTGCTGCGGCAGGAGGCCCCTTTACTGTTCCGCCCGGAGCCAGAGAAGGGTATCCTGGCACTGTGTAGAGAAGCCTGAGTCCAAAGACAGTGAAACTAAGGATGAGGATAAGGAGTCAAGTTCCAGACCTGGGCTTTCCACAACCCCACAGGCCCAAGGATTCCGGGCCCTTTCCAAACCCGGGCATCCTGGAGCACATCTTCCCTTCAGACATCCGTCTTTTCTCTTCCCGACTGTCAGGAAGCGGCCGGAAGCCTTTCCTCTCCATGTGCATTCCCCATCTACAAACCCCAGACGCTGAGAACGCGGACCTCTCTCCTCGTCGCCTAGTACTGACGAGGATAAACACGGCTTACAACTGGCGTGCGTGATGCAGGCGCTTCTGGCGACAGCCACTAAGGTGTTTTCTTTTTAGCAATTATTTTTTAAAGAGCCTAGTTTCACTAACGTTCAATGCAAAGCTTAGATGAGGCAAAACAAATCAGTTTCGAACAAGGTTTGGCTGAAACGCTCTACAACAGGCCTTACTCAGAATGAAGAAAAACTCGGGCCATCCTCAGGACTTAACATAAACTACTTATTCACAACAAACAGATGAAAACACAGGCCTTTGTAGAGTACACTTTGATATTTCTCCCTTAAACCGATACGTCATGTCATCACTTTGAGAAATCTCCCAGGCCACAAAAGGAAACCTTATAAATAGATACCTCAATCTCATTTAAGGGACTTAAACAATGACCTCTATGGATATAGCTGCTTTTTCACAATTTCCACTCTACTGACAGTAGAAACATGGTGTGAACTGAGAAGCCAATTTACTGATTTAGAAAGACAGCATAGAAAAGTGCTCAAGGGAGGCACCCAACCTTTAGTTAAAGGACAACACGAAAATACTGACAATCATGTGCTAATAAGGGGCCTACTTAGAAAAATAATTTAGCCCGTATTTTGAACAGTATTTAAAAAGGCACGTTTTCAAAGTATGGTTCATTCCATCCAATTTCTATGGACAGAATCTTGTTTTTGCCTTTAAACAGTTATGCATTCCAGTTGGAAACTCAAATGTCCACCCAGAGGTGAGTGAGTCAATAAAATGGGGTCTGCATACAACAGAATGTTCTTCAGCCCAAAAAGACATAGGCAATTCGGACATAGGCTGCATGCAGCAGGGATGCATCTTGATGGCCCTGTGCGAGGCAAAATAAGCCCAACACAAAAGGGACATATACTCTAAGATTCCACTCACATGATTCAAGGGGTACCTGCAATACCCAAGTTCACAGCAAAAAAGTAGAACTAGGACTAGAGGCGCTGGGGGAAGGGAAGGCGGAGTTATTTTGGGGGTACAGGGTTTCAGTTGGGAAGATGAGAAAGTTGTGAGAATGGAGAGTGGTGACGGTTGCATGACACTATATATACTTAATGTCACTGAATCATACACTTAAAAATGATCAAGATGATAAACGTTATGCATTTTTCAATATTTGAAAACACTAAAACGAGTCTGACATGGTGTAAGAGTGAACATATATGTCCATGCCCCTGCAAGGAAACCCCTAAATTCAAGTATTAGAAGAAAATCTTGAAGCAAAACTACTCTGATGACTTGCAGGCTGTCAAGGCAGTTATTGAAGGGCTGCACGTGCTGGAGGTGGCATATGACCTATGTCTCAGTCAGTCATGACCCGATGGGGTTTTCAGTTGGGTGCCCACAGGGCTTCCTATGAATCACTTCTGCCAACCTCTCTGAAAGTGATAGGGAAAAATTTACAAGGACAGCAACTTACAAGGATAGCAGTCTAATCCAGGTGGCTCCCTTCCCTTGCTATTCTTGACAAAGACAACAGAAACTCCCTTAATTTCCCCCTCCCCTTCACTCCCCACTCTGCCAGGCACTTACTCCCTAAACTCACTCCCCCTTGCTTGCTCCCTTGCTGCACATGTACGAATGTTACAGATACAGAAGTACAAAGATATATATTGCTCCCTTTGCCTTTGTTCAGGGCTTAGGCTTTGGGAGATTACTCTCCTGTGAGCCCGCAAGTGTTAAATAAAGCCTCAACACTCCAAGACATCTGAGTGCCACTTGTTTCTTCCGTCAGTTATTCC
>JAVSCE010000279.1:0-21367 GCA_032199065.1 Smutsia gigantea | reverse complement strand
GACTCTATGGCATCTCACTATGCTGATGGACAGTGACCGTAATCGGGTTGGGGGGGGGGGGGAACCTGATGAAGGGGGTAGTGTAATCACCATAATATTACTCATTTAATTGTAGATTAATGATATCAAAATAAACTTATTAAAAAAATAAAAATAAAATAAAATAAAGGAAATGCAAATTAAAACCACAATGAGATATCACATCACACCAGTTAGGATGGCCAACATCAAAAAGGCAAGGAAAAGCAAATGGTTATGAGGATGAGGAGAAAGTGGAGCCCTCCTACACTGCTGATGTATATGTAAATTAATTCAACCATTGTGGAAAGCATCATGGAGGTTCCTCAAAAAAACTAAAAATGGAAATACCATTTGACTCTGGAATTCCAGACTTAGGAATTTACCTAAAGAAAACAAGATCCCAGATTCAAAAAGACATATG
Organism: Smutsia gigantea; assembly: GCA_032199065.1. Lineage (NCBI taxonomy): Eukaryota > Metazoa > Chordata > Mammalia > Pholidota > Manidae > Smutsia > Smutsia gigantea. The sequence continues at coordinate 20,925 of JAVSCE010000279.1, read as the reverse complement.
CTCCCCTGTTTATCGCAGCAGTACTTATAGCCAAGATATGGCAGAGCCTAAGTGTCCATAAGTAGATGAATGGATAAAGAAAATGTGGTATATATACACAATGGAATATTATTCAGCCATAAGAAGAAAACAAATCCTACCACTTGCTGCAACATGGATGGAGGTAGAGGGTATTATCTCAGTGAAATAAGCCAGTCAGAGAAAGGTGAGTACCACATGATTTCCCTCATTTGTGGAGTATAACAACAAAGAAATATTGAACGAACAAAATAGCAGCAGGCTCACAGACTCCAAATAGGGACTATTTGTTACAAAGGGGAGGGGTGGGGGAGGGTGGGTGGGGAGGGAGAAGGGGATTGAGGGGCATTATGCTTGGCACACATGGTGTGTGGGGTTCATGAGAAAGACAGTGTAGCACAGAGAAGACAATGAGTGACTCTGTGGCATCTTACTATGCTGATGGACAGTGACTGCAATGGGTTGTGTGTGGGACTTGATAATATGGGTGAATGTAGTAACCACAATGTTTTTCATGTGAAACCTTCCTAATAGTGTATATCAATGATACCTTAATTAAAAGATTAGTGTGAACACATAAGCCACCAACTGGAAACATTTGCAACTCACATATCTGACAAAGGCCTTCTATCCAGAATATATAAAGAATTCTGTAACCTCAGCAGGAAAAAAACAAAGGATCCAATTAAAAATAGGGAAAATTCTTGAACAAACTCCACCAAAAAGGACACATGCACCAATAGGCACAGGAAAAGTTATTCAACACTGACCACAACAAATGCTGGCAAGAATGTAGAACAACACGAACATTTTTTCATTTCTCGTGGGCATGGAAAATGGTACTACCTCTTTGGAAATCAGTTTGGCTATTTCTTACAAACTGAACATACTCAACATGAGATACAGAAATTGTGCTCCTTGCTATTTACCCAAAGGAATTTAAAACTTCTGTCAACACAAATACTTGCACATGGATGTTTATAGTAGCTTTATTCATAATCGCCAAAACTTGGAAGCAATAAAAGATGTCTTTCAGTAAGTGAAAGGATACATAAACAGTGGTACATCCAGATAATTTAATATTATTCAGTGCTAAAAATAAATGAACTGTCAAGCCATGAAGACATATAGAAGAGCCTTAAATGCATATCACTAAATGAAAGAAGCCAATCTGAAAATGTTGTATACTATGATTCAAAGTATATGACATTCTGGAAAAGGCAAATGTATGGAGACAGTAAAAAAAGCAATGGTTATTAGTGGGTACGGGGGAGGGTAGGATGAATAGGTGGGACCTAGAGGATTTTTAGGGTAGTGAAACTCTTGTGTGTGATATTATAATGCTGGATATAAGCCATTACATATTTGTCAAAGCCCATAGAATGTACAACACCAAGAGCGAATTCTAATGTAAACTATGGACTTTAGTGATAATGATGTTTCAATGTAGGTCCATTGATTTTAACAGATGTACCATTCTGGTGTGTGTTATTAACAGTTGATTAGGCTATGGCAGTGGACATATGGGAAATCTCTGCATATTCCTCCAAATTTTTCTGTGAACCAAAAATTGTTCTCTCTTTCTTTATTTTTTCTTAATTGAGGTATAGTTAATATGCAATTTTATATCAGTTTCAAGTATACAAAATGGTTTAACAGTTACCCACATTACTAAATCCTCACTCCAACTAGTACAGTTACTATCAACATAGAAAAATGTTGCAGAATCATTGCCTATATTCTCCATGCTCTACTACCATCCCTGTGACCAACTCATATTATGATTGAGAATTTTTGTGCTCATTTATTCCCTTCACCCTCCCCACCAACCCACCCAACCCTTCCCCCAAGTTAGCCAGCAGTCACTTCTCAGTGACTATGAGTCTACTGCTATTTTATTCATTTTGTTTTGTTTTGCTTTTAGATTCCACATATAAGTGAAATCATATTGCACTTGTCTTTCTCTTCCTGGCTTACTTCATTTAGTATAACACCCTGTAGGTCCATTCATGTTGTCACAAATGGCAGGATTTCTTTTTTATGGCTGAATCATATTCCACTGTGATATGTGCCACCTCTTTGTTATGCATTCATATTTTGATAGACACTTTGGTTCCTTCCATATATTGGCTATTATAAATAATGTGGCAATAAACATAGGGGTGCATATATCTTCTCAACTGAGGGATGTTGTTTTCTTCAGGTAAATTCCTAGAAGTAGAATTATTGGGTCATATGATATTTCTATTTTTAGTTTTCTGATAAAACTCCAGACTGCTTTCCACAGTGGCTGCACGAATTTACATTCCAACCAACAGTTTAGTAGGTTTTCCTTTTCTCCACATTCTCACCAACAACTGTTATTTCTTATCTTTTGAATACTGGCCATTCTAACTGACCTGAAGTGATAGATAACTCACTGTGCTTCTGATTTGCATTTTCCAGATGATTAGTGATGTGGAGCATCTTTTCATGTGCCTACTGGCCATCTGTCTGTCCTTTTTAGAAAAAGGCCTGTTCAGGTCCATTCATGTTTTAATTGGGTTTTTAGATTTTTTTGGTGTTGAGTCATATGACTTCTTTATATATTTTTGATGTTAACCTCTTATCAATTAAATCATGGAAAAATGCATTCTTTCATACTGTAGGCTGCCTTTTTGTTCTTTTGATGGTGTCCTTGGCTATAGAGAAGATTTTTAGTTTGATATAGTCCCACTTATTCATTTTTTATTTTGTTTCCCTTGCCTGTGGAGAAGTGTCTAGGAAAAAAATTCTCATGCTATGTTCAAGAGTCTATGTTTTCTTCTAAGAGTTTTATGGTTTCATGGCTTACATTCAGGTAATCTTTAATCCATTTCAAGTTTAATTTTGTGTTTGGAATTAGTAATCCAGTTTTATTCTCTTGCATGTACCTGTCCAGTTTTCCTAACAGCACTTATTAAAGAGACTATTTTTTCTCCATTGTATATTCATGTCTCCTTTACCATATTTTAATTGACGATATATGGATGGGTTTACATCTTGGCTGTCTATTCTTTTGCACTGATATATAGTTCTGTTCTTGTGCCAGTACCATACTGCTCTGATTACTGTAGCTTTGTAGTACAGCTTGAAGTGAGCTTCAAATGCAAGCTTTGTTCTTCTTTCTCAGGACTTCTTTAGCTCTTCAGGGTCTTTTGTGTTTCCATATGAATTTTAGGATAATTTACTCTAGTTCCTTGAAAAATGCCATTGGTATTTTGATAGGGATTGCACTGAATTTCTAAATTGCTTTGGACAGGATGCTCATTTTGACAATATTAATTCTTCCTATCCATGAGCATGGGATAGATTTCCATTTATTGTTGTCTTTAATTTATTTCATAAGTGTCTTATAATTTTAAGAGTACAGGTCTTTCACCTCCTTGGTTAAGTTTAGTCCGAGGTATTTTATTCATTTTGGTGCAATTGTAAATAGAATTGTTTTCCTTATTTCTCTTTATGTTAGTTTGTTGTTAGTATATAAGAACAAAACAGATTTCTGTGTATTAATTTTTTATCCTACAACTTTGCTGAATCCAGTTATTAGTTGTAGTAGTTTTTTGGTGGAGTGTTTAGGGTTTTCTATATATAATATCATGTCATCTGCAAAGAGTGACACTTTAACTTGTTCCTTACCAATCTGGATGCCTTTTATCTCTTTACCTTGTTTGATTGCAGTGGCTAGGATAAATTGCTTTTTAAAAGTTCTATTAAAAATATATTGAATATTGCTATAGTATGAATGTTCCTGTCCCACCAAAATTAGATTTGTACTGAGAAAGAAACTTATAGCATTAAATGCTTATATTAATTATATTATATTATATTATTAAAACAATAACCTAAAGTTCTACCTTAAGAAAGTAGTAAAAGAGCAAATTGAACTCAAAGCAAGCAGAGGGAAGGACATCGTAAAAAAATAAGAGAAGAAATTAATGAAATTGAAGACAGAAAACAAAAGATATTAATAAAAGTAAAATCTTTCACTTCTTGAAAAGATAAATCAAATTGATAAACCATTATCTGTACCAGTCAAGAGAAAAGGGAGAAGGCACAAACTACAGATATGAAAAATGAAATAGGAGATATCACTACAAATCCTACAGATATGAAAAGAATAATAAAGGATAAAACAGATGAAGGGAACAAAAGGTACAACCTTGAAATTATAAAATAAATTAGTCACAGGAATGGAAGTATAGCATAGGGAATATTGCAAATAATATTGTAATATCTTTGTATAGTGACCGAGGGTAACTGCACATACTGTGGTGAGCATTTAGTAATGTATATAATTTTTTAATCACTAGGTTGTACATCTGAAAACTAGATATACTGTATATCAACTATATTCCAATTACAAATTTAAATAATAAAGAGAAAGAAAAGGTAAATGAAACAACTTTGTGCCCATAAACCCAACAACTTAGATAGAATGGAAAAATTTCTTGAAAGAAACAACAAAAGCTCACTCAAGACTAAATAGATATTCAATATAATATTATTTAGCCATAAAGGAAAGAAGTACTGAAACATGCTATAACATGGACGACCTTTGAAAACATTATGCTAAGTGAAGGAGCCAGACACAAAGACCATATATTGTACAATGCCATTTATATGAAATGTCCAGAATTGGTGAATCCGTAAAGATAGAAAGTAATTCAATAATTTCCAGGGGCTGGAGAGAGGATGAAATGAGTAGTGATGAATGGGTGTTGGGTTTCTTTTTGGGGTGATGAAATTGTTTTGGAATTATATAGTAGTGATGGTAATATAATCTTATAAATACACCAAATTCTACCTTTCAAATGGGCAAATTTTACAGCACGTGAATTATATCTCATATTGTTTATTAAAAAATCAATTTCACATTATACATAAAAAGCTATAGATAGCATGAATAGTCCTGTATCTACTAAAGTAATTGAATTCATCATTCCAACAAAGACAATTCTGGCCCAGATAGCTTGAATGATGAATTCTAACAAATATTAAATTGAGAAATTAATTATACCCATGCTACAATTATACTAATTCTACACAGTCTTTATGAAGATAAAGGAGTAGGAAGCACTTTCTAAATGATTTATAATTCCAATATTAATCTGATACCAAAAATAGAGAAAGAAAAGAAAAATACAATATACTTCAAAAACATAGATGCAAATATCTTCACCAAAATATAAGCAGAGTCCACAAATAGATAATAAAAATATACATTACAACCAAGACAAATTTCTCATAAGAATGAAAGTTTAGTCCAACACTGAAAAAAACAATCAATGTAATTCATCATATTGAGACTATAATAGAAAAAAACCCAAAAGATTGTTTAAATAGATGCAAAAATAGCATTTGACGAAATCTAGTATTTATTAGTGATGAAAACTCACAGCAAATTAGAAACGGAAGGAAACTCCGTCAACCTGAATAAGGACATATATGAAAAAAATATAGCTAATATCATACTTAACGATAAAATACTGAATGCTTTCCACCTAAAATCAGAAACAAAAAAGGCAAGAATGTTCATTCTCACCACTGCTATTCAACATTGCACTGGAGGTTCTAACCGGTGAAATTTGAGATGAAAAATAATTAAAAGGTACGCAGATTTGAAAGGGAAAAAACCCTCTGTATTCATAGAAAATATGAATGTCTACATAGAAAAACCAAAATATACATTCAACTACTAGAACTAATAAGCAAATTTAGCAAGATCACAGGCTGTAAGACCAAAATGTAAAATACCTTTGTTTATGTCTATATGCTAGCAATGAACAATTGGAAATTAATATTAAATAAACTGTCCCATTTATGATAGCATAAAATAAAATAATATGACATACTTAGATACAAATCTAACAAAATATGTGCAGACCTTGTATGATGAAATGGCAAAACACTAATGAAAGAAAGTAAAGAAGACCTATGTAAATGGAAAGATGTACTGCATTCATGGTTTCAGATTCAGACATAATGTTACTAAGATGTTAATTCTCTCCAATATGATCTATAGATTCAATGCAATTCCAGTGAAAATCCCAGTACAGTATTTATAGAAATTGATAAGCTGATTCTACAATTGATAGAGTCAAAAGACCTAGAATAGTTAAAATAATTCTTAAAAACAAAGTTGAAGGATTTGCATTATCAGACATTCATCACCTGAAGACAATATAATATTGTGTAAGAGCTATACTTCAATTAAAAAATTTAAAAGGTTATTATAAAGATACTGTAATCAAGAGAATGTATTATTAAAGATAGACAAATAGATGAGTGGAACACAAGATAGACTCATAAACAGAGCCATACATACAGTCAAATGACTTTTTACAAGGTTTGGAAAACAATTCAGTAGAGAAAGCCTTTTAAACAATGCGTGGTGTAAAAATTGGTTATCTATGTGGAAGAAAATGAAATTTGATCCATTCCTTGCAGCATATCCAAAGTAGAAATCAAAATGGATCATAAGCATAAATGTAAAACCTAAGACCGAAACATTTCTACAAGAAAGAATAGAAAAAGGAAGAAAAATTTTGAGACCTTTTGTTAGGTGAATGTTTCCTAGATTTGACATTAAAGGCATGATTCATAAAAGTAAAAAAAATGGACTTCACCAAAATTTAAAATGTCTGCTCTTGTAAGATACTATTAGAATAATGAAGAGACAGGTAACAAGGTGGAAGAAAATATTTGTAAGTCATACCTGACAAAGGACTTGTATACAGAATATATAGGAATTCTCAAAATCCAATAATGAGAAAAATAAAAATTTAAAAGTGCAAATGATTTTAACAGACACCTCAAAAAAAGATATACTGATGGAAGAAAATCGTATGATAAAATGCTGAACACCATTAGCCATTAGGGAAATCCACATGAAAACCATAATAAGATACCACTGAACACCTATTACAGAATGAATGTTTTCTCCCAAAACGTGTATACTGAAAACCCTAATGAGATATTAGGAGGTGGGTCTTTTGGGGGGTAATTAGGTCACGAAGGTGGAGTCATGAATGGGATTAGTGATCTTATAAGGGATTCCAGAGGATTGTTTCAACCTCGTTCCAATATTTGAGGATATAATGAGAAGATGACTGTCTAAGAACCAGGAAGCAGGCCCTCACCAGACACCAGATCTACCAGGACTTTTGTCTTGGACTTCCCAGTATCAAGAACTTTGAAGATAAATGTTTGTTGTTTAAGCCACTCAAGTCTATGGTATTTAGTTGTAGCAGTCCAAGTGGACTAAGACACCTATTAGAATGACTAAAAAACAAACAAGAAAAACCTGACAATATCAAACATTGAGGAGATTGTACAGCAACTGGAAATCTGTAACTTTTTTAATTAGAACACAAAATTTTAAGCCACTTTAGGAAACAGATTGGCTATTTCCTATAAAGTTATTAAATAACCTAGCCCCTAATCTTACCCAAGGAAGTGAAAATATATGTTCATACAATAATCTTTATGTGAATGTTTATAAAAGATTTAATCATAACCTACAAAAACTGAAAACAACCAAAATGTCCTTCAATTAGAGAATGGATGAAGAGACTACAGCACATCCATTGAAAGGAATACTACTCAGCAATAAAAACAAAGGCGCTACTGATACTTGCACCAATATGAATGAATTGCATATATATTATTTTAAGTGAAAAAAGCCAGCTTCAAAAAGCCTCTATTATTCCATTTGTGTGACAACTGTAGGCAAACTGTAGGGGCATAAAACAGACTAATGGTTATCAGGGGCTAGAGGTGAAGGAAGGGTTTTATAAAATTCCAGAAGTGTTGGTGGCTGATAGAAATGTTTTGTGGTTTTGGTTACATCACTGTATATATTTATCAAAACTTAGAACTGTACCCTAAAAATGGTGTTTTATTATATAAAAAGTATTCTTCAACAAAGTTGACTTATAAAAAAAGGCATCTAACAAGCCAAAAAAACAAAGGAAATACAAACACATAGACACAGAAAATATGAATATTACTGGGAAGTAATAAAAGGGTTGAAGATTGTGTAGAGAAGTTCAAAGAGCAGATTCTGTAAAAGGCATTTTGAGGCCCAAGGAGAGTATTTAAAGGACAGGAAACCTTTGTGACCAAATCAGCCTTGTTACCTTGGTTATAGGTGTGGGTGTTTATATGCTGATTATATAAGAACACCTCAAATGATTTTTAGCAATAGCCTGTTATATCACATGACTTTCCCTTCCACTAACATATTGAGTCACTGTCCTCTCAGAGTATCCATGAAGTACAAGCAACGTATTCCCTGAAATAGTACAGAACTTCTTAAAATAGGAGGCCCAGGGTGATTGCTCTGATATATCTTGGGGTCAACTGCTCCACCTAAATAAAATTTAATGGGTACCCTCAGAAAGGAACACACTCAGATTTAGATATTTTAAATGTCACATGTGGTTTTTAAATGTGACCATAGTAGAGCTTAAATTGCTTTGTTAAATGGCAAATAAATGACTTACTTTTCTTAAATATGTTTTACTCATATTCAGTTAACATACAGAGGAAGAGAAATCATTATTTGAGTGCTCTTAGATTCATTTTCTTTGTAATGCATTTGAAATGTATATGGTTAAAAATGTATATTTGGGAAAGAAAGTATCTTTAAAATTCAATATTCATGTTCAATATCACATAAATATATATGCTTAATAAGTAGATTTAATAAATAATAATGTTGGAAATATTTTCTTAAAGTAAAGGTAATTGCTACTTCTTATATACTGCCTTTGTAGCTCCTTATGACCATTTAGGCTTATGCTACTGACCAGGTTATTCTATTAGCACATTCTAACATGATTCCAAATTCAAGAGGGAAGTATTTCTAAAAATAAAGCACCAGATTTCTCATTCCTATAATGAACAACTCCTCATTGAGGCCCTGGGGTTCTGTATTATAGATGATATTTTTCATGCCCAGCTCCCATAATATCTGCTGGAGCTCTCTGTACATTTTCCAGATAGTGGGTAAGTATGGTAAATCACCCTGATTAGGACAAAGTGTGCTGATGCCTCCTGTCAGCCATCCCGAAGTGCCTGATTCCCTGATGTGTGATGGGAACATTGTAACCGCTGCTAAATGGAGGGGTGAGTCATCAGGGAAGCCAGCCTACCTATTTCAGAACCTGACATAACCGTGTTTACCACCCCCATAACCCAGACGCAAAAGACATATAGGTAGAGGTTCCAACAGCTTCTGTAGAACCTGGACGGTCATGTTCACCAGCTCATCCTGGGTATAGGGGATGAGCATGGTGTGCTCCACAGCCTGGGGAGGGGGCTGCTTTTCCCATGAGGATCCTGCAGCTGTTGTATATTTAATTAGTTACAACTGGGCAGGCTTGTAATACAGGAGAGGCTGTTGCCTCAGGCAGTGGTCACAGCAACATTTCCATCCTCAACCCTACCCATTAATCCTCCCCTGACATCTCCTCTACCATCTACAGGCTGAAGGCACAACTATTTCATCCCCCTACCCCATAGCCTCCTGCACCATGGATTCTTCTGCTGCCTCCTCCCTCACTGCTAAGATATATTCCAGGAGCATGACCTATATTCTCAATAACTGTCTCTTTCTTAAGGGAATTCCATAGGTCATCCCCCAGCTCCTCCAAGTGATACTGAAGTGTTTCTCTCTCCTGATGAAGTGTGTCTTTCTCCTTGATAACTCATTCTACTATCTCGAGAAACAAACATCCCACAATCCTGGCTGCTGCACAGCCTCTCAGGGCTTCTAAGCAGTCTTCTATGTCACAGAGGGCTATTTCCACAGCTTCCAGTGTCTCCAACCTTTCCCAATTCTGGAGAAGGCCCAACCCATCCAGGAGGTGCTTTAGCCTAGACACATTTCCCCACTAGGGGCTCCACAAGTGGAAGTCCCATGGATGAGGGGTTACTGGATGAAGCTGCACCATACACCAATGCCAGAAGGAAGGGTGAGTCATCAACCCCAAAGCAGCAGGTGCTGGGGCATTCCCACCATCCACAGAGGATTCCTGGTTATCTCCCTACCATCTCTAGAGGCAGCCCACCCAAGCATCACACCCATAAAGACAGATTTCAGGTTCAGAGATCATACTGACTACAACAGATGTAACTCTGGGGGGTGGAAATAAATTCCCAGCCCAGGGCAAATAACCTTTGAAGCCAAAATTAGTCAGAGGGAGAAATAAAGTGGGAGAAAGCTGTTTATTGCTTACAAGAAGTCATCTACTCCTGCTCGCCCTTGTCTCTTGCAACCCAGCTTCCTAGGTCCCACCAAACCTCTCCAGTCCAGATATGTGCTCACTCTCCATTTCCTTTGTAATCAACTATTGATATGGAGATGGACTACTTCTCTCCACCCATCAGAAATGTCTACTGATATGGAGAAGCACTAAGACCAGGTGAGAGATTCTGGAAATATTGCAATTATACTTACACATAGTCATTTTGAATATTTGACTTTGTAATTGGAAATTTAATAATGCATAGAATAATATGAAATTTACAATTGTTTTGGTGTAGGTGAATTCACAAATTTATTCTCTAATCAGTCACTCTCAGGAGAGATAAAGTTGTCTTTAGTGGTGATGATTATACCTCTTGACTCTCTCCTCTAAAGTTTCATATATATATATAAAACAGATGTAATTATATATATATACATATATACAAAGAGAAAGTATATATATGTAATGTGTGTATATATATATATATATATACATATATATATATGTGTGTGTGTGTATATATATATATATAGAGAGAGAGAAAGAATCACTCTATACTGGATATTTTGCATAATATTACTCACCAATTTATAAATTCATGTATTCTTCTATCTATCCAACAAATATTTTCTACACATCTACTAGGCACTCTACTAGGTAATTGTGTTAGTGAAATGAATAAAACATAGCAGCTTGTGTCAATAAATAGCCTAGTAAATATAATGTGATAATCTGGATGGAACTTAGCACACACACAAAAAAACTAAGGATATCTGAATAAAGTATGGACTTTAGTTTGTAATTATGTATCAATATCAGTTGTGACAAATATACCTATTAGTGTAAAACATTAACAATAGAAGAAATTGGTGTCAGGTATATGGGAACTACCTGTATTATCATTAGAAATTTTCTGTAAATACAAAACTGTTTTACAATAAAAAATTTATTAAAAGAAGCAATCTAGTGGGAGAATAATACTCAAGAAAGGATAAGTAAAAGCATATCTGTGTGATAAATTTTATAATTTAAAAAAGCATAAGATGATTTAAAAGTACAAAAAAGGGACACAATACTCAGTGTGTGGCAATTAGTGGGTGGGCTAAGTGAGAGAGAGGTATGGAGAGTCTCATTAAAAGAGATAAGTCTTTTAGGGAAAATGGGAATTCGCTTGACATGGCATGTGTGCGTCCTGAGGATGGTGGAAGGAGAGAAGAGAGAGAGGAAAATTAGTGGAGATAAGGATATTCTAAGCAAATGAAATAGCATGTGCAAAAGTGCTGAGGTATGAGAAAACCTGTCACTTTTGGAAAACGGAATATAGTTTTGTGTTGGAGCAAAAGGTGAGTTTATGTGTATGTCTGTGTGCACTTCTGCATGGATGATATGTAAAGTTTCTGAAAATATGAATTTAAAGTGCTGTCACTTTCGTTCATGTCTATTAAATTTACTCTGTCAACTTGACCATTTTCTTTTGGTAGATCACCTGTTCCACTCTTTCTTTGTACTCTTCCATCCATACATAATTACCCAGGTAGTAAAATGATAGAAATTACCAATATTTAGCACTCAATTGGGATAAATTATTTGCTCAAGCATGAATGACCCAAGAATAGAACAAATGAAAGGTGAGTTTGTAGTTGCACTGGGTTTTTAAAGATTCCAGACAGCTGGAGATTACAGATTTCATCTGGGAAAATGTACTATAAATGTTTATGCCAGAGCACTCACACCAAATACTCCATAGGATAATCCATTTCAGAATGTGTCTGAGACTATAAAATATGTTTGAGCTTTCCTTTTTTCATATTAGCTTCTCTCCCAATGTACACTACAAGTTTCCTCATAACTTTCTGGCCCTTCCTCGGTCTTCTGTGATGACTCCTCTTTCTCTGAGCACCTCTAAAATATAGACACATTTTTCTTTTCATTCCTTTCTCTCTCTCTCTCTTTCTCTTACATGTCAATCATCTACACCTATAGTTTAGACCATCCCATTATACACTCATAACTCCAAAATCAATATCATCTTCAGTCAGACCACTCTTCTGGGCTCTAAGTGTAATTTATGAATACCTGCTAAACATCTTCACATGAAATTCTTCAGTCATTTCAAATTCAATGTGTTACAAACCAAGTTCATTATTTTCCCCATCATAAAAATCTTACTATTGGTCTTATGCACTCTAGCTCTGTTAATGATATAATCTTACACAGTGTTTGTGCCAGAAACATTGTAGTTATCTTTAATTCCTCGATCTTCCCCATTTCCTACATCCATTTAGCAACTTCTGTTGGTTCTTTGCAAATGAGACCTCTTTCCTTTCTTGAAAATATCCACTGAACCTTCAGTGTACCTAAAATAAAATAAAAACTTCTTTCAAAAGTTTGGAAGATTTTGTGTATTCTCTCCAACCTCATTTTACTACTAATTTCTAGCCACACTGACACTTACTGAATCATAAATTTTAGCCACACTGACCCTTTTCCTACCTTTGCCCCCATGCCTCAAATTTTTCTTAGCTTATTCCTACTAATTGGTGGATGCCCAATGTACCTGCCCCCTTACTTTCCTTAGAAGATCTTTTCCTGACTCCACTCCTTCTAACAGATTAGAATATCCAGCCAAGCACTTTAAAGTTACTCTATTTCAATTTTATATTACTTACTAATAATTTTTACAATATTTGTTGGGAACTTACTATGAGGCAGGTGATAATTGTATCTGTGTTTAACAGATGAGGAGAGTTCAAAAGGTTGTGTAACATGTCCTAGGTCACATAGATGAGAAATAATAGAACCTGGGTTCAAATCCTAGCAATTCTAGATCCAGTGCTCTGAACCACCATATCATACTGCATTCAACTTCACTAGGATAGGAGCTATATCCATCTCATTTAGTGCTGTATGTTCAACAGTTAAGTTGGTTTTAAGCACACAGAAAGTTCTCAATAAATATTTGTGGAAGAATTCATGCATGTATGAATGAATCTCATATTTGTTTTCTCCCCTCTATTCTTACTTTTACTGGTTCTTATTCAGTCACTCATCATTTTTTACCTGAACCTATTTCAAAAGCCTCCAAGCCATCTCCTTAACTTGCTTTCTGGACCTTCACTGGCAGTCTAGCTTGTAAGGTGCTGAGACTTTTCTGTTTTTATTTCTGGCTCCCCACATGCCTTTCCTTTGCAGAAGCACAACAGAGGAGACCAACATATTTCCCAATATTTAGAAGTTTACGGTCTAATGTGGGAGCAGACTTGTAATTCAGTAATATTGATAGAAAGAAGATTGTATGTGGTCAGTATGGAAAAGCCTTCTTCTAGTAAGGGTAAGATGATTTTCCTAACACATATATTTGATCATGTCATCGCCTGGCTTTAAACCTTCAAGAAGTGCTCATCACATTTGGAATTAAATTTAAACACAGTAGCATACAAGACCCTCAATGAACTGGTATCTAAATACCTCTCTAGTATAATTCCCTATTTACATCTTATATTTCCCTAACTGTGCCATGTTGCTTAAGCTTGTGTGTCTTTGTATAAGTCATTTCGGTAGCTCTTCCTTCCCTTCCTTATCTATTCAAATGACTTCTAAGTTTTTGTCATTGCCTAGCTCAAGCAAACCCCACTCTATGAAGCCTTCTTAACTCCACAGATTAGGTCAAATTTCTCTCCTTTTTGTTCTCATAACATCATAGCACATATAGTGCTTCATGGCACTTATAGTCTGTATACATACATTTATCGTGAGATTATTTTTTGTTGTCTGATTCTTCTGCTACAATATAAGCAATAAGATGGCAGGGCCATGTCTGCTCTTTTAATTCCATCACAGTGCCTAGCATATAGTAAATGCTCAGTAAATAATTTTTGGATGAATAAATATTGATCCTTTATATCACCTCTTTACTTTGTAGAAATATATCTCTCTTACTGCACTTATGTATACATGCCTATTTCTCCTACTACCTTGAAAGCAGAAAGGCTTTGGTGAAATTACACACATGATATAGATGGAAGTGCCAAGGAAAGGCTTCATAGATTTCCACAATTTTCTATAATGAGGAAAATCAGGTCTGGACTAAAAGACTTGCCCAAAGTCCCATAAAGATAATATTACAAATTGGATTCAGAATTAACCTTCATAACATAATAAATGAATTTACAAATGATAGCATCTATTCACTGACAATTGTTTTAATGGCTACTTCTCTATATATCCTTTTTTCTTTCATCAACAAGTAGCAGTGTGATGTAGCATCTGACACACTTGGATTTAAATTATAGCTTGTACCAGATGTTAGCTATGAGACCTTGGGAAAGTTAGTTAAGCTTTCTTAACTTCTATTTCCTCAATTTTTAAATTTATGTAATTAAACCTATCTTGTAGAGTAGTTGTGAGGATTATAAAAGATATCGTTTGAAAATTCCTACTAGCATTTGGAGGGAGGGGGAAGATGGGGATGGAGGGTGCCATATTAATGGTTAATTTTAACAAATGTAAGTCCATTCTGTCACTAATTTATATTGATCACACTGGGCCAAAATTCACATAGTCATGTGGTCTGTTTACTGTAGTTAAATGGACATCCTCAATTTCAAAATTCTAAATTCATTGAATCCACAACTTGTTTCATAATCACATTATCTGGGTTGATTTGCTTTCCTGTTTTTCTCATTTGCCAATAATGCTGATTCATTAATTATACTGTATTTCCTATTGTATCAAACCATTGTTCAACAATACAAGACTATTGTTGCCTTGCTTCTGCTTATAGTTTCAATTAACTAATGATGGAGTAAAGATTCATGTTTATAGGGACAAAAGACCCTCTAATGATTCAGCCACCACTGTTTGTAGCCATTGGTTAGCATGCTCTGTATTGTTTGATTTGCTGACTTTTCAAATGTTAATTTCAGAGTCTTTGTTTTCCTTGTGAAACATTTTTGATATAATGTCACACTAGTAACTATAAGTGACAACTTAGAATCTATGTAATCTTTTATCCTTTCCAAGTAAGTTTGTTTACACAAGGATAATTTAGAATTATTATTTGTCTTCAAACAATGCCTTTCCCATCAGGAATCAGTATACTATGCACATAATTAATTATCCCAATTGCAGTTAATGTTCAAGATACACATAAACCAACACAGAATTTGAGGATTCATATAGTTTTCTGAACAAATTTTACATTTGCAAATATTTAACACCAACATGCTTTCCAGTTTCAAGTAAAATTCATTTTGTTTAAATTATTCATGTACTATAATTGAGGCCAAAGAGGTCATCTTTTTGTTTAAATTGTGAATAATTGCCCCAATTCTCCACTTCACCTTGGGTGAAGAAACAATTGAGTGAAATTTCCATGGAAAATTTCAGCAAAAAAGAATAGTTAAAAACCAATGCTGAGTATCTTTAAGCCCAAGCAAGTTGTTAATTGCCTGAAATTGCCAGTTGTTTAGTTATGTAGCCTTGGCACATTTAGATACAGTCATGGTGAAATTGGAATAAAGGAAAATAAACAGCCCTTTGCCATGTGTACCACAGTACTCAATCATATATACTCACTGAGTTAGTGGTACATTAAATATCCATGCTTTTGTCCAATTTCTAATTTTATCTCTTGAAATAGGTTTATGTTATGAAAATTTATGTCAGTACAGAATAAAAAATGAATTTAGGGAACACAACATCTCACTTTATTTCAGCCAATTGTCACAAACATCTATTTTGGACATGGGGAAAAATTCTAAAGGTAGAAACCTAAGTAAGAACTAGAATAATTGAAAAGGAAGGAGATAGGGACACATTAATTTGATGGAGAAAAATCATCTGTCACCTATTGATTCCATAGAATAAAGATCTGCCTTCTTCACCAATATGCTTTGCAATCCTTATCACCACTAAATGTTCCTTTAAAAAGGATGAAACCTGCTTTTCAATCTAGTTACTTGGGGGTACTTAAGTAAAAATAGGAATGGTGCAAATATCATCGTTTTAAATGTTTGAATGAAATTCTTTAATAATTGGTGAATAATGTTACTGACATTTTTGACCTATGACTTCCATGGTCCCAGAGCAATTATTTGCTACCCTTGTACATAACCAATCCAGGACCATCTTGCACTCATTTCTTTAATCTGGTATTCCTCCCTAAGTGAGCCTGACTTTAAATAGACTTGTCTTGTTTATTTTGACTAACTTCAGCTTGCCAAAGCTGTTTGGAATCCCAATATTATTCCACCTCCCCTGTCCCCCACACCTTAAAGGCAGAATTCCTTGGCCTTGCACGGGTTCCTTAGGGGAAGTCTCAAACATGACACACACACACATTTTGTAGATCTGCACACAGTCGTGACACTAAGATATTCAACATTTCCTACTCCTCTGTCCCTTAGTCACAGCATGATAAAACTCTAAGGTTTGTTTCTAGATGCTCTTACCTGATTCTCAGGTCTCTGTTGATATTTGAAGAATGGAAGGCAACAGCACAGGCTTAAATTGGAGTTGGCCCTATAGCCAGACTCTCTATGATGTATCCATCTAGAACTAACTGTGCCTCGAAGTAGATGCTGTCTATGAGTGTGTTCCCCTTGGAGAACATCCTGAAAAAAAAATGTGACTTGGAATGGAACAGTGGTGGAGCTGGCACATGGCAGTTCAATACATAGAAATGGGGAGAGGATGGAGTAAGGGAATAAGTTCCCAAAATAGGTAATCATACCTTAACTCTTACTCTTTAGGGATGCAGTTTTATATTATTTAATGCAACTTTTCAGGTCAACTTTTTTTCTTGGACAAGAGGAAGAGAATGGAGAAGAAAGACTGAATGAGATCCCACCCCCTACAAAGCCTATTCTTTTATGTACCTATATCAGGCACAGAAGGAGAAAATAGGCTGAGTTATTTCCTTTTTCTCTATTTTTTTTCTTGGATCTTCACTTATTCTTTCTTACTTAAATTCCTGGCATTCCCATCTCAGAACTGACTCTATTCCTAGGCAGTTCCTGGCATAAATATACCCTGCCATCTCAGCCCAGACCTTTTGGGCTACGAGCCAAATGGCCATGTCCTTTCTATCAGTAAGTAGATTGCCCCAACAGCATTTAGATGCTACAAATACCAACATAATTAATTGACATGGGCTGTGTACCTGATTGGTGGCATCTACTATGTCATTAACATTTATGTATATTAAATTATAATAACCCAGTGTATTATTATGCCAATGTTAGTGTGTGGTAAAACAAAATAGACTATATTGAAGTATTAAGGGTTTGGGGAGATTAAAATATTTACCAATTAAAAAGATACTTGGCATTTTGTTTCCCTAGTATAGATGTAGGTAAAGTTAATTTTCAATTTTAAGCATTTGGATTTACATGGGAAAGTGGACAGCTGGGGTCTGACATTGATGTTTTAGTTTATTTACTTATAATTTATGCTCCAACTACATCTAAAAAGGATTCAAGACAGCTGACATTGAATTGGAGTTGTAGTATAGGAAATGAACAAAGTGTTTTATTCAAATATTTTTAAAAGATGATATTTGCACTATTCCTATTTTTACTTAAGTACCCCCAAGTAACTAGATTGAAAAGCAGGTTTTATCCTTTTTAAAGGAACACTTAGTGGTGATGAAGATTGCAAAGTGTATTGCTGAAGAGGGCAGATCTTTATTCTAAGGAATCAATAGGTAAAAGAGCATTTTTCTCCATCAAATTAATGTGTCCATATCTCTTTCATTTTGAACTCTCTCCAATAATGTAATGCGATATGAAAAATACAATTCTTTCATTAGAGGTAAATATTATGACTATTACAGGATGTCTTTTTTCTTTCTCATTCTTCAAAGGTACCCCTTGAAAGCATTTCTACACATTAGCTGTTAGAATCAATTATGAAGACCACCAAATTCACGATTTTTAGTGACCCTGGATTGAATTAATAATTGGCTATAAGTGTTGTAGTTGATATGAATATAAACAAAGACTAGAGCATCCAATTTTAAGACAAGAGTGGTTAGGTTTGAAGAAGAAAATGTAAGAAAAGGAAAAACAATCTAGGCTGGGCAGTGAGCTAGATGCTTTACATAAACCACCTCATTAAATCGTCAAACTTCTGTAAAATAGATAATATCATCCGCATTTTGTAGGTAAGAAAACTGAAGTTCAAAGAGGTTAAGTGCCCACAGCTAATTGCAGTATGGCTTGCATTGGAATTGAAGTCTCAGCCCAAAGGCTGTGCCTTTTCCATTGTCACTGTGATAAAGAGAGAACATAATAAAGCATGAAAAGAGAAGCTTATTTCCAGCAGAATGGCTACTCATTCCTATCTTCACTATTCTACTGAACAATAAAACAAAATAATAAAGCTTTTATATTCTGTTTAAAAATATATTTATAGATTTGAACTATTTCTAAATAAATCAGGTTTATAAAACTTGTTGCAGATTCTTGGTTTCCTGGATTCAGAAACAGGGCCAGAAAAATGAGTTCTAAGGAATAAGCCTTAGAACAAGTCATTTCTAAGCATTAAACACCATTATTACCCCAAGCCCCCAAACTTAGCCTGTGTGCTTATGATCCAATCATTTATACTGCCATATAAACTCTTGGAAATTTATTCCAAATATAAAATTAAAGAAAAATATTGTAAGGGTGTATTATAAATGATTGAACATGAGCTGACATGGCCATTGCATTAATATACTAACACCAATGCACAATCAAGTAGGGTCTTTGTTGGCTCTGTACATTGTGATGGCTTGATGGATTTGGTGAATAACTAGAAGCTTTTACAACCAAACACACATGTAATAATAATCTGATATTTTAATTTTATCAACTTCTTAGCAAGCATAGGTATACCGAACCTTGAAAACAACTATTATGTAATCCTGCTGCTCCCTCTAGCTACCGCCTTATTTTATTTTTCCTTTCCTGGTGAAAATTCTCAAATGGTCTACATAAACTTCTCTTCTTTCTGTGTAATCTGTCCTATACATAACTCTTCAATTTTGACTTATGTTCCACCTCACCAGGATGACTGCTTTCTCAGAGCTCACCAATGACCTCCTTGTTAAACAATCCACATTCTCTTTTCACAGCATATTGTGACCCATCACCTTCACCTTGAAATTCTTTCTTCCTTTGACCTTCCTAAGAGTGTCTATCTTGATTCTTTCCTTTGTCCCCACATATTCATTCTTCATCCACTTCACTGGTTATTATTCTCTCTACACTTTTCTGTGAGCTTAGTTTTTAATGCCCCTGCTCCTTTTTCATTACCTTAGAAATTACATTCATTTTCATGGTTTCTATCATATCTACATTGATGACAGCTAAAACTAGATCTTCAAGCAACATCCAGTCTCATACTTCTTACTGAAAATATTTACATGGATATTAATCAATTACTGTATATTCAAGTCCAAAACAGAACTCATTATATTTTCTTAATAAATGTCTTTCCTATCTCCCACCCTTGCTCTCCCTCTCAATTATAATATTCTTCACTCTATGAGTCATCACTTTCCCTTACCCATTTTATCAGATCACTCATAAAATCCTATAAAATTCCTCCCTTCTCATTGTTCTTATTCCTTTAAGTCAACTGTCTCAGCCAAAGCCAGAGCTGAAGCTACAAAGCTACCATCACAACTTTGCATTGTGCCTCCAGAAACTCATTAAGTCTAAATCCCATGCTTTTGCTGTTCCATCTATTCTTTTGCACATTGACTACTTTCCTCTGCCAAGCTCCTCCCACTAAAATCATAGTTTCAAGGATTTAGTATTTGGATTTAACATTTATTCCCTTCCAAGACACAATTTCTACCTTTGCCCTTTTGATAAGACTATACAACATATCCAGTGGCCTTGCTATACAATAAGTGTTAGTAATGTTTTGACATATTTTAAGAACTTAGAAACTATGTAAGTCCACTACCTGCTTGCTTTCTTGGATGACAAGTGCCCTTGGAAACACAATCAGGGGAAAAGTAGAATAGGTAAGAGACTATCCCTACATTAATTGCTCTATCCAGCCCAGCTTGCATTAGCTATCAGTTCAGTTTGTCTCTTGCCAATATTCTCACCTTTCTTATTCATTGCTCTTTATGTAGCCTCTACATGATAAATTCCAAAAGATATATCAGTTTGAATGTCCACCTCTCTGGCCTTACTATACTGAACTCCAGAATGCTGTTGGAGAAAATTACAAATTGGTCTAATGCAAATTATTGGTCTCTAATTGCAACTTGATTTCAATGCCACCCAATAATCCTCCTATATCCCTATCTGTCAACAGCTATTTCAAACTTTTTCTACATTTCTACCACCAACCCTCTGACCCACTGTCTCTTCAGACAATCTTAACCTCCTGCTATGTAGAGAAATTAAAGACCATCATATGAGAAGTCCTAACATTTTCTGCCATGCTACCTGTAAACATACATGCTCAGCACTCAGTCTCTCCTCCTTCCCTTCTGTCACAATGGAAGAGGTGAACCCCGCTCTGGTGTAAGGCTAATACCTCCACATATGTTCTTTATCTCATTGCTTCCTGATGTCTCAGGATTTCCATTCCATCAAGGCCCCCATCCCAAACACTCTCTCTGTCTCTC